>JBAMBL010002112.1:0-255000 GCA_037043405.1 Drosophila subquinaria | reverse complement strand
TAGTAAAAAAAATATAAGCATTTGTTCCAATCGAAATCTCAAAATTTGTTAAATTAAAATTTCCCGGTACTTTTTGCCCACAGTAGTGCATTTGATGTTGTTTCTTAAATTCACACCGAATTTATTTTTGTATTTCTTTTCTACTTGTAAGTAAAAAATGTTCCAGAAATTAGAATTATTAGTATTAAGCTTCTTAATAAAACTGTCAACATCAACAGCGTGAGTTTTTGAATGCCTTCAGTTAGTGGGAAAGTAATTGAAGACTAACTACGAAAATTATCTTGTTATATATAGTGTTAAATTCTCAGTAACTTTAGGGTTAAACCGTTTGATAAGAAAGCTAGAACGACACTGGGTTTGTTCAAAAGATTTTTTTTGCGGAACGAATCGATCTGCATTTATCTGAGTGCATAAGCAATTTTGTTGTTTATTGGGCTATCTTAATTAATCCCACTAACTGTCTATATACATAGCTTTTACTGAAACGTTCTGACCAAATTTGGTTAAAATCGGACAACCATTTTATATAGCTGTTATAGAATAATCAGTTAAAAGTGTAATAAGTTTTCGGCCTGCCGCATACAATTTTTCTTTCTTGTAATTTGTTCGTTTTTTTATATTTCGTTGCTGTTGTTGCTGCTGCGGCAGTGTTGCATGCAACAAACACACACACATATACACACACACACACATACACATTTACAGTACACATATATACAAGCAAAGGCAACGACATAAAAACGATTTCGCTTCGTTTGCTGACATCATCCGCAGTTGCCGTTGCCACACACACACATACACGCACACAGACACATACACTTACTGTGTGACAGCTCGCATTGCTCATACGCCATGTTTGCCAACACGCACTGAAAGCTAATAAGTGATGGTGGGCGTGGCAGGGCAGGGCGGATCGGAATGCGGTTGCTTTTGCTGTTGCTTTTGTAGTTAATAATATACATAGTTGATATTATTATTGTTCTTTGTTTTTATCTACTATTGTTTACTGTGTGCTGTACTACCATTCTTTTTTCAGCTGATTCTTTTCCACTGAATTCAAATTCTTTTTGCATTGAATATTTTTCGATTTCAATTCCAAGCAAATTGCAAAGTTTTTGGTGTTTTCTTGTTTGCCAATGTTTTATGCATGCCCATTCCGTATGCCATATTCGCAGCAATATCAGCGCCATCAATTTATGTATTGTATAAGCTGTTTGTATTCTGTTTCTGTTGAAGCGATTTGCAGTAAGTGTAACTCAAAACTAAGTGGGTAACCAAAGGGTATATTCCATCAATATTTGTTATAATAATGAAAACACGTTGAGTTCTGAAATCATTCTCAATCATTTTTAGATTTGATATGCAATTTTTTGAATAAAGAATATTTTGAGACTTTACATTAGAATATTTGAGTGAAATTGCTACAAAAGAGGGGACCAGACACATTTTCAAAATAACCTTCAGCTGTAGAAACAAACGAATACAATATGCCAAGGTGCTAATTTCAAAAAGAAGTTTAGATAAAAAAAAATTTTTTTCAAATAATATCATATACATTTTAAGTCTGGAGTGCTTTTTAGATCTCCTGGGAGATCACAAATTAACACAAATTTAATAAAAAAAAAAATGACTTTTGACATGTCATGCAAATGCAATAGAACAAAACAACTTAGATTAATTAATTAAAAATGATTAAAATTTATTAAGTTAATAAAATTAAATTTTAGAAAATTCTCTAACATTTTCGAGAATTTCATCAACGTCTTAGCCACAATAGTATGCGATAATTAGGGTTAAATTGTATGGTTTCAGTTCGGTTTAATAAGCTGCACTTTGTAGCATACAACTCGAAACGTTAACGACTGGAGCTTTGAGTGTAATTTGAGTGATTAGTGATGGGAAGGGGACAAGGGGGAAGCGGAAAGTGGGTGGGGATCTGGGTAGGTATGTACTACTGTGGGCAAAAAGTATCGGGAATTTTAAATTTAAAAAATTTTGGGATTCCAATTGGAACAAATGTTTGTACTTTTAGGTTGGCACTACTATCATTAACATCTGTGCAAAATTATACGTTAAAATATTCATTAGTGTTTAAGCTACGATTAGTTTGGTACGACGCCAAATGTGCATTTGGCGATTTTGGTTGCCAAAAAACGGTCAATTTCATCGAAAAAAGCCCCGCGTAGAAGTGAGTGAAACAATGTTTTCTGACTACCAGGACAAGATAAAACGCATTATTACGGGCGATGAGACTTGGATCTACGCTTACGACATGGAAATTACCGATCAATCGAGCGAATATCGGCTAAAGGTGAGCCGAGACCGAAAAAATCGCGTCAAATTTGCTCAAAAATCAAGGTCATGTTGACAGTTTATTTGGATTATCGTGTTGTAGTTCATTATAAATTCCTTCCGACCGACCAAACTGTCAACAAGGAATATTGTTTGAGAGATTTGCGTCGTTTGCGCGAAGCTATGCGTAAAAAGACGCCAGAACTATGGGCTGACAACTCATGGTTCTTGCAACACGATAATGCGCCCTCTCATACTGCCCCTGTTCTTCGTGCCCATTTTGCCAAAAACTCGACCAAAATTTTCCCACAGCTACCTTTTTCGCCTGATTTATCTTCGTGTGACCTCTGGCTATTTTCTAAGCTCAAAAGACCACTCCGAGGACACCGTTTCGAGTCGATTGAGGAGATTCAACCAAAATCGCCCAATTGCACTTTTGGCGTCGTACAAAACTAATCGTAGCTTAAACACTAATGAATATTTTAACGTATAATTTTGCACAGATGTTAGTGATAGTAGTGCCAACCTAAAAGTACAAACATTTGTTCCAATTGGAATCCCAAAATTTTTTAAATTTAAAATTCCCGATACTTTTTGCCCACAGTAGTATGTACACTTATCAGTTAGCGCACCTGGCATAATTGTCATGTGTCGTTTATGGTCAATTAGTCAAGAACGCAGTTGCTATCAAATGTTTGCCCAAGGCTCGCCCTGGACATCAACGCACATTCATTTGTGTCTCTTCTCACTGTCTGATGGGTGTGTGTGTGTGTGTGTGTGTGAGGGGGTGACGGCGGGGGATGTGTAGATACCGGCATACTGCATGGACAGTATTCTGTTTCTGTTGCAAATGCAAAGTCACAAAGTCATTTACTTTGCTTGCAAAGTCAAAATGCTGGGTATGCCTGACGTATGCAGCCTTTTGCTCATATTTTTCAACTTCGTCTTCTTCTTCTTCATTTATAATTGTTGTTGTTGCAGTTGCGTTAGTGCTCCACTCGTTATCCTGTGCCTGTCCCAATGACCGAGTGTGGCATGCGGCATGTCTTGGCTCTCCGCTCTCCGCTTCGAGCAATGAAACTGGCACAAATCCGAAGCACAAAACGAATCGAAACGAATCGCAGCCGAGCTCGAATCCCGAAGCCGAAGCCATGGCCAAAGCGGAAGCACTGTTAGCCGAATGCCCGAATTGGCCAAAACTCAACGAAAGTCGCACTCTGTGAACGCACACGCGCTGCGGCAGCTGACAGTTTCAGTGAACCACGGAGACGAACGGATTACGGGTAACAAAACAGCAGTCAACCACAAATATACCTAAAAAGAAAGCTGAAAACTGAAAACAGAAAAAATAAAATGAATAAAAAATTGTCAAATGTAAAATATCAACTAAAAACCATGGAAAAAGAGAAACAACTAAACACATACTGACTGTTGGCCGCAAACAAAGACAGAGTCAGAGTCAGAGACAAGTAGCAAACTTTAACAGCGACACCCCGCCCCGTCTTTTCTAAGAGCGAAGAAGTAGCAAAGTGTTTGAAAGTCGAAACAAAAATATGTTGGCCATACCCATACATATATTTATACATCATATATCATAAATGTATATGTATATCTATATATATATATATATATATATATATATAGTTCATATTATATACAAATATGTCATACATTGTGAAGGCAAAGTGCGCAGGCAACGAAACGTTTTATATAAGTTCTCAAAGTTCTTTTGTTTTTTTTGTCCCTTTTTTCAATTTTTTTGATATTTTTTTCAAGTGCTAATATAAACAAAAAAAAAGAAGAAAACGTTGAAAAAGCAACGAAAAGAAAAGAAAGCGAGCCGTAAACGTAACGCAACATTTATCTTATATACTATAAAGCAATATAAATTTATTTAATATAAGTATATACATTACTTTTTTTTATTGTTGTTGTTTAACGCGTGTGTGTGTTTGTGACAGCGGCAGCTCTCTTTCTCTCTCCGTGTGTGTGTGTGTTTATGTGTGTCTAAGAAAAACGTGGCGTATACTTGCTGTGGCCCAAAAGCAAAAGATTGCGTATACGCCTGTGTGTATGTTAAGCAGTACAACATGCGAATGCATAACTTACAATTTGTTTGAAACGCAGCCAAACAACGTTTTTAAGTAGGTAACGAAAATTTTACAAACACACACTCACGTACATTAGCACACTCACACACACATGCTGTAACGCACGCACGAACGCATGCAAGGCTGCATGTGTGTGCTTTTTGGAGTGCTTTTAAAGTGTGCCTTTGTCCGTGTGTGTGTGTGTTTTTGGACTTTCGATTTTTCGTGGCTTGTCTTCAAGTTATTGTTGCTGTTGTTGTTGTTGTTGCTGTTAAGTGTGCTGTGCTGACTGTTTAGGTTATGTGTATTTACGTGCATGCATGTACATGTGTATGTGTGTGGGTATGCGTGTAACTGTGTATGGCATATCCCCTTTTGAAGCGCGCATATGTCATGTGTATGTAAGGCAATGCCAACAACAACAACAACAAAACCAAAAACAACAACAACAATAACAACATGGAAAAGGACAAAGTCTGCGCTGGCACGAAACTCAACTCAACTCAACAGAATACAACACAACACAATTCAACTAAACTCAACTTGAAAAATATCAGCGAAATCCGACCCCATACTGCAACAAAGGAGTGTAACGAGGGATGGGAGGAGGTAGGGGGTAGAGGGGGCATAGCAAAGTCAGTCACTCAGTCAGTTAGGCTGGCGCCTCACTAACTGGCTAAGCAAAGGCAAGGCATGTAACCTCACACACACACACACACACACACTCACACACACCATACATACACACACATACACATGCCCCCACATGCAATACGAGGCTCCACGCCTCTGGCAGCGCAGCACGCGCGTGTGCCACATCGCGTTTCGTGTTGTGCGCAAAAATCGAGCCGAGCGACAACGAAAACGACGAGGCGAGCAACGAAACGGGCAACTGGAAAAAGCCAAAAAGGAACAGGGACAAGGCGAGGACGCAGAATAGACCACCAAGCAGGGGTTACAGAGCGATAGAGAGACGGAGAGAGAGAGTGAGAGAAAGAATGGTGCAGGGTGGAAAGGCAGTAGAGGGGGCGACAAAATTGCCTCACTGCTTTTGCCTGTCGCTTTGCCTACTTGCTCTACGAACGAAAATTGTGCAACGCTTTTGAAGTTGTTTGCTTGTCTAGCGCAGCAACAACAACAACGACACAAACACATTCAATTTTTTTGCCTGCAGCACAAGAGTATGCAACAGCAATTTTTCGTAATGAGCTCAAAGTTTTTTTTTTCATACACTTACATACATATGTATATATTTTGCTGTAGTTGTGCCTTCAATAACTTTAATTATAGCTATGCATGCTTTATTTTCACTGTGGCGACATGCAGTCGACACTTCTTTAGCGTATATGTTTATCTCGCGTTCCCTCACCACGTTGCCAATTGACCAGCAAAGTCAATAAAGTTAATTGCTGTTTCTAACGAGTAAATACTTGGCACATCTAGAAAACATGCTTCTGACATTTCTATTTTACTGTTTTATTGTTCTTTTTTTATGTTTGTTTTACATAACAACATTGAAAGCTTAAACCGAACAGGAATCAATTTCTTTGTATGTTATTTGATTGTGTGGTTAACCAAAACGTTGCATACTTCTGTGCGCTTACGTTAAATAGATACTTGTGAGAAACATTGCATACTATGATGCGCTAACTTTTCACTGTAACATGTGAGAAACATTGCATACTTCTGTGTGCTGTCATCAAATATTGGCGTTTTTTTCAAGTTTCTGGCGATTAAGTGCAACTTTAAAATTGTTTTCAAGTCTATCAGTAAATATTTCGATATTTTAAAGTATTTTTTTTATTTAGTGGCACCGACAATTGCGTTTGCATTGTATTAAGGTTGTAAGAGATTTTTAGAATTTGTCTGATAGTGCGCTTTTGCTACGTAAATGTAAGTAACATTATCTGTGTGTAAAAAACGCACAAAAATGTCGCTTAACTGACATTAACATGTATGTGGGTGTGCGTGTTAGTTTATATGTATGTCATAAACAACATGAACAAGCCCAGGAAGGGTACACAGACCCCAACGCACGACGCCACCCCGACTACGAGTAATATTACCGACCACAGTGCCTAGAAATGTGCGTGTGCCCATTTCCTTCGTCTATTGTCACAATTTGATTGTTGCTATTCAATTGGTTTTCTTGTTCAGCTGCTACAGATTTTTGTAGTATTTTCTCTTCTTCTTTTTCTAGTTGTTGGGTGTGCCAAATTTACATAACGTAAATGCCGCATAAATAAATTATTAAATACGTGCTGTGAAAATGGATTGAATGTGGACAGAATGTTTAAAAGGACGCACGCACACATACAGAAAGACGCACTTACACACTTATTGACACTCGAGAATGGTTAATGTATGCAATAGTTGTCCTTCTCTATGCGTTAAAATTTTCTTGTGGTTTGATTGACCGACAATTTTTCACCAGTCGGTGCTATGAAAAAGCAATTGTCGGTGCGATTTTAAAAGATTTAATAAAAAGTGTATTTTATTAAAATAATCTGAATAAGAACCCACAAATTGCGTCTTAAATCAAATTATTTTTTGGGTAAAATATGCCAAATATGAAAATTTTGAACAATTATTGGCAGCCGAACTTGTGACTTCGAAAACATATTCGATAAACGAAATAGGTTATATTTCAGAAGCACCGATATTTCGATCGATTAATTTTAAAAGAAATTTTCATTAAAATCTCTAGAAGTTTTAAGCATCTGTATATAGCTCAAAAAAATTTAACAAATCTAAAAAAAATGCTTTAACAGTTGCATTTATTTGAAGTGCAGCTCTAATAATCGAAGCTCTTTCTATTATAAATTTATTAGTAGTATTTTCTTAAACTAATACAAAATATAAATTTTTTAGAAAAGATTTTCTAAAGAACTAGGAGTCTAGAATTATCTGCAAGCTTTCATGTGCGGCTCAGATCCCACTTTGTGCAAATATATATGAAAACCTTAAAAAAAATACATTTTTATTTATTTTTATAAATTTTTACTTTTTATATATTTTAGACAATCGTAAAATTTCTAATTCTTTTTTGTTTATTGTGAATTCTTTTCAATGCAGTTTCTTTCTGTGCGAGTATGTTGAAGTCATTTTCTGCTGCTACACTAATTTATATGGAGGATAAAAAAAAAGCCGACCGACTTAATTGACCAATTGACTGGGCAATGCTATAAATTGCATGGCAAAAGCGGATCAGCAGGTCATAATGATTTGTGATAATAGCTGTGCTATTTATAAAGTGGCATTACTAATAACAAAGGCAATTGGGAGCGAGGAGCGAAAAAGGGAAGACGAAAAGAGAAGGGGAAATGGGAAAGGGTTGAGGGTTATCCAACGACAAACGCCAGAATGGTTGAGGTCCAGTCTGGCCGGTGCCAAATGTTTCCAAACGTTGTTTCAACTTCGCCCAATATTGGTTGGATTCTTTCCCACATTGTTGTTGTACAATAGTTGATGTTGCTTTGGTGTGGCGAGTGGCGGCGAGAGAGCTGGCCACCAACTTGATGACCTAAAAATAGCATAAGAAGTGAAGTCGCTGAGAAATGCGGCGAACAGCAGTGACATCGACATCGACATCGACAACGACAGCGACGGCAAAGTAGCACAACAAAAGTTGTGTTGACAACGAGTAAATAGACGTAGTTGTCAGCAAAGGGAAGTAGATACGGAAGGGAGGGTGCGGGTTAGGCAGGGAGCAACAGAGAAAGAGAGAGAGAGAGAGAGAGAGAGAGAGAGAGAGAGAGAGAAAGAGCAACTCTTGGCGAGAGCGCGTATCCTCTTTGCAGCGAATTCGATTGCCGCGGCAAAGACACAAAAAAGCAACTGTCGTAGTCATTTTATTAAGGTTAAAGCAGGACAGCATAATGCTTAACTGTTTGATAATTTTTATTTGAAATTCAATTCAATTGCATTTTTAAATGCTGCTGTTCCATTTATGTATATGTGTACAAAGTGTTAAATAAAGTGTAATCTGCTCATTCTCTCGATGTCTTACTCTCTGTCCAACGCTCTCTTTGCAACTCGGAGAGCGTTTTCGCCGTGACTGATATGTCTTTGACTTTGGTGCTTGCTGCGTTTTTCACGTGCGCGCTAAAGTATGCTACAAAATAATCTGTTCGACGGTCCAAAGCTTTGCAAAGTTGCATAAACATAAACAAACAGCGAACGCTGCAACAAACCAACAACAAATATACATATAAAAATAACATTATTTTTTTCATGTGACTTTTTTGCAAGTGAAATTTGTGCTGTTTTGTGATTTTACTATAATAAACAAAACATATATGTAAATATACATATACACTCCCTTTTACACACACACAGCTGGCTTAATACTTAATAACAATTTAGACAGTTAATAGTTGTTAGCAAACAAAAATAAATAATAAATAATAACAAATTAAATGAAATGAAATGAAATAAGTAAAATGTTGAATAAATAAAAGGCAAGCATTTATCAAAAAACAAGATAAATGGAATAGCAAAAGTAACCAAAAAGAAAATAGGAACATCGCCAGCAGAAGCAAGAACAATCAATCAATCAATCGATAGCGCAACAACAAAAACGACTCAAATCAACTAAAAGCCAAGCCACATTATATACATAATGACACATCTGCGCCGGCTATAAGACGCATCCACACTCACTCTTATTACATTTACCTATACACATACATATGTGCATGTAATAAGTCTTAACACGCACAACCATGTCGAAAACGGCTCCTGTTACGACAAAATTTAGAGCTTCTCGTCTCTGGTATTCTCCCAAATAAAACAAAAAAGCCCTACTCAAATTCATACAAATCTACATACTCGTATTTATATTCTTATTTAATAATACTCGGACTTCAAATTATTAATTGTTGTTTAAACAGCGCTGGGTACCAACAAAACAGAAAAAATAATAAGAATAAAACACCAAAAACCCAAATAAAAAAATTTAAAATAAAAGAAAAATACCAATAAAAACAAGAGCACGCGTTGGAAAAAGCAAAGAAAATTGATAATATATAAAAAAAAACAAAGAAATAGGAAAGTCATAAAATTGTTGCAACGCGCCGCGTCGTCATCCATTAGATCCGTATGCATGTGTGGGTGTGTGTGTTAATGCATATCCATGTGTGAGCTACGACAACAACAACAACAACAGCAGCAGCAACAGCAATCGCAACAAAAATAGTTAACAGCAACATTTGTGGCAGTTCATTGCAACCGCAACAATAACAACAACAGCAGTTGCAACTTATAACACAAGCAACAGCAACAACAATCATTCAAGAATCATCAGCAATAGCAACAACAACAACAACAATAGCAGCAGCAACAGGAAAGGCACAACATCGATTGACATCGATTAACGGTAAGAACAAATATATGTACATATATAGTTAGTCAAGCTTTTGTTTTACCAGAAACATAAAAGTTAATCATCGTTGTTTTCCTTTTGACTTTTATAATTTGCTCAAGAACCATCAGCAACTATAACAAATGAGAAACTAAATAAAAACCAAGAAAAAGATTTTTTTTTTGCTAAGAAAAAACTCAAGTTTTTAATATTGTATAGTGAAGTTGCTTAATGATGGTCACAAAATGTTTAGCTATGATTATGTCATTAATGAGCCAAAGCTGTAGAAAACGCTAAGACACTTGGCTAACACGTACACACACACATACAGAGAGCCATACACACAGTTGGCCTACTGCATAGTTGGCGCAACCTTTTGGTGGCTTTTGGAGGGCAAACTTGAGGCACAGTCACTTGAATGGCGAGCGGACGTTGAGTTTCGTTAAGAAAAATACCAAAATAATTATATCTTTGAGATACGAGATACAAATACAAGAATCAGCTTAAAGCAAGGAAATAACGAAAGAGATGTAGAAAGCGGGAGAGAAATAAATATTAATAACAGGATGCTTTGCTCACAGCGCAAACGCTGATTAACTTTCTCTCGCTTTTCGCTCCCTATCTCTCTAGCCTTTCTCTTTCCTCTCTTTGTGCCTCTTTTTATGCTTTCTCGCGGAGCCTTGCACATGTATATGTAAAATTCATTGACTAACAACATGCGAACTTCGTTCAGTTTATGGCAAGGCTCAATGTGAGTGTGTGTGTGTGTATTTTATAATATTATTATATATTATACATATGAGCATATACATATATGTAACTGGCTAGTTAATCAATTTGTGCTTTGCTTGGGCATCATTAAAGATTCAAATTCTTATTTTCATACTTGCTGCAATGCATATTTTGTAGCACACTTTCGTGCGCCTTTTGATGCTCTTGTGTACTTTCGAAAGTTTAGCCTTGTTTTATAGAAATTATGCGCATACCGAGCCAATGAATGAACTACGTATACATATACATCCATACATACGCATATTCGTACATAAATTCATGTAAGTTTTGTGTGTACGAAAACACGTCGAAATATCGAACTGACCTACTTTTGTGCTCGATACAAACATATTCACACACATGCATATATATCGAAACCTTTGTGTTTGTGTGTGTGTTTGTGTCCATGTTTCGCCTCTGCGAATACGCCAAAAAGGCGGCGCACACACACAATGCCATTGGGCAAGAGTGCTTTGACCTTAGTTCTGCTTGCTTATATAAGCCAAAAAACAGCTATCAAATCCGAACAACAGTCTTACAACATTTTCAGTATTCATATATATGTACATTAGGGTGTCCCTTATTTGGTCAAAATCAATATTTTTAAACGCATACGGGCTAGTTCTGTTCATTAGGTCCTAAAGCACTCAGAAATAAATTTTTACCTCAATCGGAGTATGATAACCCGTGCCGACTTGGATCGGAAAATTTAAAGATTATATGGGACAAAAAAAAAATTTTTTTTTTTTTTAATTTTTTATTTTTTTATTTTGTTTATTAGGTCCTAAAGAACTCAAAACCAAGTTTTCACCTTAATCGGAGTACGATAACCCATTCAAATTTGCATCAAAACATGAAAAATCATCGAAAAATGTCTAATCAGTGTTAAAATACTGTTTTTTCATGTTTCGATGCAAATTTGAATGGGTTATCGTACTCCGATTAAGGTGAAAACTTGGTTTTGAGTTCTTTAGGACCTAATAAACAAAATAAAAAAATAAAAAATTAAAAAAAAAAAAAAAATTTTTTTTGTCCCATATAATCTTTAAATTTTCCGATCCAAGTCGGCACGGGTTATCATACTCCGATTGAGGTAAAAATTTATTTCTGAGTGCTTTAGGACCTAATGAACAGAACTAGCCCGTATGCGTTTAAAAATATTGACTTTGACCAAATAAGGGACACCCTAATGTACATATGTATATAGTAATATTATTTATTTAAGTATTGTACTTGCTACAATTCTTCAGAAACTCTTAACTTCATATTCAAGTCAAAAAAAAAAACCCTATAGAAAAACGCCCTCAATGTGATTCTTATTTTATTACATTTGAAAAACATTTGTCAGAAACTCAATTATTTTAAGAAGTAGCCATCATAAATTAAATTTAAATTTCAACAAAGTACAATTTTCTGAAAATTGATTTGATGACTTTTAATTGAATTTATAAATGGATTTAAGTTAATTTATTACATATTAAGTTCAATGAAATCCTTTAACAAATATTTTTACATTTAAATACATGGGCTGAGTTGCTTTTGGGTTGTTAAGAGATTTGTTGATAAATGAACACAAGCCGACTATTTGCTGACTCCTTAAATAGATTCCTTTTAGTAATTTAATGCCCTTAATATGTTACATTCAATTAAGTCTTGTTTACTCTTGAAAAACTTACTGCACAGTTCTGCTTATAGTTCAGTATAAACTACACATTGATACGTTTCGCCACGATTCAACAGAATTTTGCCCTTCGCAATTAATACCATTGTTGGTTTCTGTTTTAAGCATTCTGGGAAGAGATAATAAAATTTTTGTTGAATTTCCGTTTGAGTCAATTCCACTAAAATGTAGACATGTCATTATACTTTGTGCCCATTAAAATGGTCAAAAAGGGTATATTGGATTTGTGTGATGTTTGTAACAGGCAGAAGGAAGCATCGCCGACCCCATAAAGTATATATATGTATTCTTGATAAGCATCAATAGCCGCGTCGATTTCGCTATGTCCGTCTGTCTGTCCGTCCGTCCGTACAACATATAGCTGCCAAAGGAACGACAAGCCGAAAATCGAATTTTAAGTAGGAAATTTTTTTTTGTTTTTTAAAATATCTATCCTGAGATACAGGGATTAAAACCCTAACCGAAACCGTAAACTTAAACCGGTAAAAACCGATTGAAATTTAAAACCGTAACTGAAACCGAAACCGAAAAAAAATATTTTTATTTGACCGAAACCTTAAAACCGAAACTCTGTAAACCGAAATAACCGTTTAATAACCGTTTCATTGATAAGGGTTAATTTCGGTTTTTCATAAATAATATATAAAAAAATTAAAACCAACTTTAATTTTTGATTGTAGTTTGAAAAATTGCAAATAAGAGTTATGGTGTAACTTTTAAATAACATTTTATAATCATGTTTTATTTTAAATTTTTATTATAAATTTTTATAAGCAAGTTAGAAATAATTTTAAACGAAAAATTTTGAACTCTTTCGATATTTACCGACTCATAAGTCTTGTTTGTGATCTCTGATATTTTGTTATTGTTTTGTATTTTATTTTATTTTTTATTTTTGCCTATATAATTATTATTATTATATTATTAATATAATTATATTTTTTCAAAGACATTTTTTGTGAACCGAAACCATACCGGTATTTTAAAACCGAAACATACAAAACCCGTTGACCGTTACGAAACCTTTATTCAAAGATTTTGCGTAACCGTTAACCGAAAACCTTAATGCGAACATAACCGAAACCGTAACTGAAACCGATATTCATTTCGGTTTTAATCCTTGCTGAGATATAAATCCTGACCAAATTCTGCATGCCTAATGAAATGCAAATACGGGAGTAGGCGAACGAAGCGAGCAGGGGGCGGAGCCCCTTGTTTTTTTTATTAGATTTTGAAACACATTTTGTTTTTTGATTTCAGATGTTTTCCATAGTTTGTTAGATTTTCAATCGAAGAAACTAACTTAAAAAAAATGAAAAATTGCTTAAGTGTAAGGAATTAATTTGAAATTTTAAATTCTGTTACTATGGCTTATTCTGTAGTCGAGTGTGAACAAAATTTTTAAATGTATTTACATTATTTAAGTAAGGTATCATATTATAAGATTGGACCTTTCGATTGTTAAATGTTTCTGTTTCGAATTTGATTGCAGCTCATTTAATACCAATTGTCACCTTCTGTTAATCCAATTAAGCTGGGTATTGATTTCTCGTTTCTGGCTACAATCGAACGGGTTCAATGAGCCCATCGAACGCAGCTTGTAATGTATTTATTCTCTGTAGTTGTGGAGAACAAGAATATACTGTATTCGTTGCAATGTATGTAACAGGGGTTTATGGCAGTCACGAAAAGGTAAATCTAGCATCAATAGTCGAATCCATCTACCTATTCTCGTCTGTTGTCTGCTCGTTCGATCTAAGAGACTATTAAAGGTAGAGCGACTATCAAGCATGGCTTTTATTTTAAAATATCTTTCAGTTATATGTCCATCATTTTAACGAAACGTTTCCATTTTTCTTAGAATAACTTCCATCAGTTAAAGTTGTCTCTTTTGTAAAGGAAGCCCATCACTCGCTGCTATAATTCTTACATATTTAATGTGCAACTTTAAATTAATTTAAATACATTAACACGAGAATTATTGTTTTGATATCTAGAATACTCAGAGGTGTTGCACCAAAATCTCTTCTTGTTTAAATGCATATAGTTCGAATGTGCACTTCTTCTGAAAATTATTTTTTTTGCAAATAACCTCAGATTAATAAAATTGCAGATTTATATTTTCAAATTCAATTTTCAGCTACGGCAATTATTCGAAGTACATCGTACTGATTATTATTATTATTTATTATGATTATTATTATTAAGCTGACACTTAAATAGCTTATTGTCGTGTCATTTGCTTTGCGTTGTGATTTGTGTCTACGAAGCTCTGTTTGAAATTCTGGTTCGACTCACAAAACATGTTCGAAAAATCTTAAATCCACATTTTCAATTCTTTTAACATTTTTGCGTTTGCCTGCTTAGAATTTCCAAATGGTTCTGGCTAAGAGGTTAAGACTATAAATATATATCAAGATATTTTCTGTAATCAGTCTTATACATTATAAGAATAAATTGTTTTCAGATTCTGTCTTGAGCGAAAATGTTTTGAATAGTAAAACTATTCGGGCTTAAGATTAGATCATATAAAAGTAAATTGAACCTAATATGGAACTATATCAAGCACACAAACTTCTTAAAACAATACTGTAACGTGCTTGACTAATCAGAACGCTCTTGATATTAAGAATTTCATTGCCGCTCTTAAAATTAGAATTACTTGATAAAAGAAAAAATAACATAATTTATTTTTATAATTTGTTTTAATTTGTTATTGCAATGACAGGAATAGCTTTGGGGCCATCTGAAATCAAAAATGGTTTAAATAACAATAATATTAAATTGTAGTTTTCAATAATTGATTTTTATCAAAAATCTTGTATCTTGTTATTATTTTGGTCTTACACCCGTTACTCGTATGGACAAGTTCCAAAAATGGTTCAAATGTAAAAATTTTTAGTAATGAATCTTTAGTACATATCCAATCAAAATAATACAAAATACAATTTTTTTTTTGATCATGAATCTTGACTGAATCCTACACTACCACGACCTTAAAGGTACGTACTAAGTTAATTATAGACATACTTTTTAATTGACGTAGATCATTCGGCTCGAAGCAATAAGTAAGTATATTAACACCAAAACATGCACGTTACAATTTACAACTGACCAGTCTAAAACAATCTTTTAATTCCTTCTGGTTTTATATGCATATACTATATAACTATTTAAAAAGGATTGAAAATACGAGTGAAAAGTTAGTTCCTCGCAATGTCTCGTGCGTCACGAATAAGATTTTTTTTTAGTATTGCGTTTACCAAAGTTTATATCAGTAGTCGGAATAGCATTTAAATATTAAGTTTATTGCGTTTTGCTAAGCGGCGCCAAGGAGTCCCACAAGTAGTCGAGCAGTCGTGTGCAAGCAAAAACCAAATAAATTCAGCATCTCGTCTTTCATTAAAATATACAACAATAACACAATACAATAACAAGCTGTGTTTGTAGGTATTTTGCTCTCGATTGAATATTTCTTATCCACTATAATTTGAAGATACATATCTTATTTCAAAGACTCAATAATATTAAGATTTCAAGTGAAAAATGCGTACAAACATCACAAATCCCTTTCTTTCAGCATGAACGATATAAAAGTTGGTCGTGATATAACACTCTGTTCATTACTAAAAAAATTAAATAATTAGTTTATGTATGTACATATGGGCATTTCCAGAAAAAGGTTCACATCGCCCAAAAACGTAAAATTGATCAAAAACTCACATCTCGTGAAATTTTCTTCCCAAAATGTATTCAAGCTATTTATTTAAGCAATATACGCTATACGAAATTCATTAGGATGAACATATATATTCTAAATTGGAATAAATTCACTTTTTCGATATTTTTGAACATTTTCTTGAAAAATTGATTTTCAAAATGGACCGTTTTTATTCTATCGATTACACTAAGTCAGATAGTAAGATTGTAACGTAAACCATTTTGATACATAAAAATGTATTTTATGTTTTACAAGCTGTTTTCGATATATCGAATAAAATTTGATGAACATATTCTTGGAGCAAACTAGGTGGAAATTTTGAAACGTTCGCGATGTCACGTTACAAATTACTAATAAAAAATTTAAAATAAATAAAATGATAGTAATATATCAAAATTATTTCTTAAATGGAAAACTACATTATTTTATTATAGTTTAAAAGTATTTTCTTTCAAATTACTCGCAACATTTCGCTGACTTTCGCATTTGTCAAGATGAAGTGAAACATGACTTCCATTTTTCGTCGTGTTCGCTATGCATTGTTTTCTTTTAATAATTCTAAAACGACATGTCTTCAAAGCTTGGCTTTTAATTAAAAAAATAGTGTTAATAAAATGCATTAAACAAGTCGGAAAACATTTATGAAAATGTCAACTTTAGCCATTTTTTTTTTCATTTAAAGACGTACAAATGTCGCGTTCTCCATCCTGGAAATACCCATATACTATACATCTGTTCACATTAAAATAACAGACAAATTAAAGTCATGTGTGTCACAAAGGGTTCACGGCTTTCAATACAAAGCGACCAAGCTTTGTGACCAATAATTTCGCAACAAATATGTTATCTGAATGTTTTTGAAATGCCAATAAATTTTAATACTTTAATTCAAAATCGCATCCGAAGGCTGCGTTCCTCACGCAACATTTTGCCATTATTTACACATGAAATATGGTATACTATATGTTATAATGATGTTGCATTATTATGTGTGAAATTCTGAGAACTTATAAGATTATTAGACCAAAAGTACACATTTAATCGCATTCAGCATGTACATAATTTCAATCAGGATTCGCCGTTAAGCTTGTGAAAAATAAAGTATCAGTACCTGTTGAATGCCATGATAAGTAATTTAAGACATCGATGAATTTACTTGTGGAAAATATGTATATTTCATGTACGTATCTACGCTCAGAAAATTATCCTTAAGTTGGTTATGTCCATACCTTGTTAACTTGTACTCGTATAAGATTATTGAGTTGTCGACTAATACGAATGTGTTTTTATATTCCAATTGCAGCATCGTGCTAAGCGGCGGGCGCTACTCGAACATGGCGCCTCGGATATAGTTGTAGCTTCATGTAGAAGGCGACATCCATGTGCCTCATGTAAGTATAAAGCATTCTTCATTTGGGGATACTTAAACTGGGCATATCTAAAAACTTGTGATCGTAATTGTTGTTATATCTGTCTGTGTGTGTGTGTGCAATTGCAACATTTACAGGCCTTGGAAATCTAAGGCTCTCATCGTTGGCCGCATAGACAATGACAGAAGATTCCGACTCGATATCTGAGGAAGAACGCAGTTTGTTCCGTCCCTTTACCCGCGAATCTTTGGTGGTAATTGAAAATCGCATTGCCGCTGAACATGAAAAGCAAAAGGAGCTGGAAAGAAAGAGAGCCGAGGGAGAGGTGGTAATTATTTCTAGCTGAATGTCGTGACTAATACCATATAATTATTACTTGTACTTACTATGTATATGCATTTCCTATATGTATCATGTGCTATTCTGTGTAACAAATTCTATATATAAATATCTTACATCTGCTGTCTGTATTTCTAACTACAGTTATAGTTATAATAACTCTATTTACTCGTACATATCTAATTATTGCCATTTAAAATTTTCGATAAAACATTAAATATTTTACATTTACAAATTAGCGATATTCGATTGTTGTTCAACAACTATCGAATATCCAATAATGTTGAACGCTACTGTGCGCTTATTATCGTGCTAAAACGTCTTTTAAATATGTACTTTAAATAGCTAAAAAAAATACTCGTATTTTTACTAATACCTAATACCTACAAATACTACTAAATATTGCTACTCCAATTACCATAAGTTCTAATAACATTACTTGCTATTATCCTGTTCGTAAACCCGAAATGCCAAGTAGCACAGCCCATCTTAAACAGCATCATTCAATCAATTCCACTCGAAAACATCTATAAGTCCCGCCCATGTCTAAACAAGTACCTTAAGTTTATTATTGAAACGATACAGCTTTGTTATCGTTCCCTAATTACTCTAATTACTATGCAAAACACACTCTAATAAACTGTTTTTATACAACTCTCTTAGTGCTTTGTCGATCACACACAATCATTATTTAAATTTCCTTCTGTATGTAAATAGTCTTTGTATATCCCAAAGTAAATCAAGCAAATCTGTAAATGTCCCTACATACATATGTACTCGTCTACTCGTACTCTGTATTAATTCCATGCTACCTCGCTCTTATTTCGCTGCTTAAAAACACAATCTATTCATCCCTCCAATAAACCATCTATCCTTTGTGCTAACCCCTTTATTTAGGACTATTCATGAAATCAATTTATTTGTGATTTGAGTAATAAAGCTCTCTGCACACTCTGAACTTCTTCTTCAACTTTCCAGTATTGTATTTATCTTCAATATACCAATTTTTTCAAAAGAAAACCAAATCCATTATTGTATCGCAATAGAAAATTCGCAGCTAGAAATTTCTCCTATACTGTGTTTTTGTTTTTACCTTCCACCACCATTCACTTGGGTTTGTGCTTTGTGTGAATAATAAATATTGTTTAAGTCTATGCTAATTAAATTATTTTGTCTTTGTATTATTATTTGAACAAAATTCAAAAACAATTAATCAAAAAATAAATGTACTTGTATGTTCCTTTTACTTTTGTTGTTGTCGTATTTTGTACAACTCACAAACTATCCCCCAAAAATTCGTAAATATTCGTAACCTTATCCATTCGTATTATTATCCAAACTATGCCTAAAGAAATGAAAAATTATCCTGCCATAATCGTTGTACGTTTGTTTGTTGGTTTGTTTGTTTCATCGTTTTTATTTTCAGTATTGAGAGTAAGAATTGTGTATTTCAACTATTGGCTTAATATGTGTTTTAATCGTATATAAATATACATATATGAATATATCGTTATTGACAATATCGATTGTATTTCTTATTTTTAAATGTTTTTATTCGGATAGCAATTTGTTTATTGTCTGAGGCAAAAAGTTGTTACTTTCTGTCCCGTTTTAATTTAATTTGTGTTTCGCCTTGTTTCTTTTCGCAGATTTATGTTGACCTCATTTCTATAACTTCAAATTCGACTCGATAAATCACTGTCCTTGGTCCTGTGAATCCCACACAGAACTCGTAACTCACAAAACAAACCCACGACAGCTTCGATGTGTAAATACTTATACTAAAAGTTCAAGCTCCATTTAACCACCCACCAGATCCAGTATCGAAGACCAGATCAAATATTTACCTACAATCATTTTCAATAAATTAGCTGTGTATACTCGTAGTTGCGATTTATACTTAGATAATCAATACGTATTGAAAAATAAATTCAATTTAAAAATAATCAACTATCAATTATAAAATACACATAACAATTAATAATCTGGTAGTGAACAAATTAAAAAGAGAACTCATGGCATTGAGCTACATGGCGGCAAACTGCAACTCTGGCAGCCTCTCAAAAGCTAAATGTTTCAAATTTAATTAATAATGCTGCATTTCGATAGTTGTACAAAGACTTGTAAAACTTGTAGTTTGCATAGTTTAAGTACTATTGCTCTCGTTTTTTCTCTCACATATTTCTTGGTTTCGCTCGCCCATTTTTCTTTTTGTAAACATGTAAAAAATAAATTATGGAGAAGACGCTCGATATTACATAAACATTTAATTACTCATGTGTTTTAGAGTATTATAAAATACAGTTTTCATGCGCGCACTAAAAGCCTGAACATCAATTTGAAAATATTTAAAACAATAATAATTCAATATCAATTGCTCACCAAATCGTAACTCTCGCTCTACTTTCTGAATTTCTATCTGCCACCTTTCTCTCTCTGTTCAACACATCTGAGAGACTGTGCCTCAACCTCAACTGTTCTCTCCTCTTCATTTTTTATCTAAACTTCACTTCACACTATCTAATTATCTGTCCTACTCTATATCTAAACATCTATCAATCGTGTCTGTCCTTCTTTTTTCACTGTCTCTCACTCCGCTTCAAAATGTCCCAAAATGCAACTCAGTTGCGTTTCACAAAGCAAACCGTAAAACAAAAGAGACCACAGCAATAATAAATATCGATCATAAAAAACCAAAAAATGAAATAAGAAAATACCAAGATCAAATTAAACAGTATTATAAATATTACGTATAATATTTTGAAATATATTAAACATTTCACATACAAATATATTTATATATATATTATATTATTCTTTTCTATTTTTTTTGCGTACTTTTTCTTTTTCATTTACAACTTTTTCTCTACTTTTAAATGCTCCCAAACGAAACTCTTGCGCGCTGCTGTCTGGAAAAATAATTAATAAAAATAATATAAAATAAAATACTGTATAATAATGAATTATGATGGACAATTCGGCGCTTGCATTTCGAAAATAACCAAAACTTAATTTTAACTAAACTTTTAACTTATACTCGAACGAAATGCTAAAAAAAAAACAAATATCCTAAACCAAATACGAAATCCAAATCTTCTTTCAGCCGCAATATGGTCGCAAGAAAAAACAAAAAGAAGTAAGATTTTTCACAGAACTTTTAGTCTAAAACACAAAAACGAACAACGTACCTGTCTCAAACACAAAAAAGCTTAACCTACAAAAATACCAACATTTATTTAAAAAAAAAGAGAAAAGAAACAAAGCTTTTAATTTGTTTTGCTATATGATTTGGAACTTTATTGCCAAAAATTTTTAATTCCCAGCAGCTTTTTTTTGGTTCGTTTTTATGTATTCGTAACTGCTTTAATATTTGATGTATTCGTATTCGTAATTGTGATTCTATTCGTATTCGTAATTGTGCATTGGTATGCGTACTCTCTCTTCCAAACTGTTTAAACCCAATGTAAAAAAGAAATTAGCCATAAATGGTCCAACTTTTACCCAAGACCAGTTCTCGTTAGTTACTTTAAAGCTTAACTTTTAAATCTAACATATTTTGCTTTGCGTATAACTCACGTAACTGTATACTCGTATATAAAAACTTCTACTACTTACTACTACTACTACTACTACTATTACTACTATCTACATAATATCTACTATTTAATTTAGCAAAAGTGCAGCTCCTTTTCAAATAAGCAACTTTCACTTTTTTATGTATAATACTGCTTTACTTTTCACTTAACTAAAGCTATGCCAATCACAAAAATTACTTTAAATACTTTTACATAAGTGAATTTAACATTACAAGCATTCGGCAATTACCGACTTTTTCAAATACAAAAGATTCAACAGATTTAACTGTTCTCTGCTCAAATCATTTGTTTTACACTAAGCCAGAGGAGTTAAATTTCTAAAAAATATTTGTGTGTATATTTGTAAAATCAGATATTTAAATATAATAGTCTCAACAGAATGAGCAATGCCGTAATATTTCTTAAGCTTTGGGGAGTTTATATTTTAAGCAATTCTTCAAATTCTTTCCATAAGTTACCTTATTGATGCTATCAAATATTTAAAAATTTTGTGGTAGTTTTTCGATTATTTTGCTTGTCACTTTAAGAAAACAGCTTCATCAAAAATTAGATATTTAAAAATGTTTCAATTTCTTATTTTAGCCAAATAAGAAAAATATTAATTAGGTTCTTAGATTTCTCAATTTCCTTTTGTATACTCATAAAAGTATACTTTTATTTATATATGTCAAATTAATTCAAAAGTGGATATCAAGCAGGGCTAATTAATATTGAATTACTAATACTTTGTTGCTTAGTGTACACGTATGATCAATGAAATGCTTGGGTAACAGCATCTTATCAGCCTTGCCACGCCCCCAGTTCCCTTATTTCTGCCTTGAGTGCTGTTAATGCGCTTATGAGACATTAAAATGAGGAAATGGCAATACGACTCAAAGATACAAAATCAGTTCGAAGTCTATAACCATGTAATCTCAATGAGTTGCGTACTTAAATGTTATACGAAAGTTTCTTATGCAGTTATATGCATATGAAAATCACTTGTATGTGTGCCAATTGTTGTTGTTATACCTATAGCAATGGTGTGTTTGAGAGTATTTGTGTGTATGTATTAGAGTCTTGCACGAATCCATTCGAAACAGCAAACGAGACATTCATACACTCACATTGACCGGAATCACAGCCTACTCAACTAAGCGAATAGAATAAAGTAAGCATCATGTTTATACTTTAAAGAACGAGATGCTTGCTAAGATTTGAAGTTCCGGAACATGTGAATTGGGAAATTATACAACCAAAAACAACTTTGTACTTATGATACCGGGTATCATTCAAATGGATTTGTTAATAAAATACAAAAATTTATTAAAAAGTAAAACAAAAACAATGTATATTTAGCAAAAAAAAAAAAATAATAACAATAAGTTACGAATTTTGAACTATTTTTTTTTTAAATTATTATTTAAAAACATTATTTCGTTAACCATGTCCGAATTTTTTGCAATATTGCATCTCCGAAACTAACCGTCTTGTCTGTGAGAACGCCCTCTCCGAAGAGGCACTACTTGCTGTAAAACCTTAAACTCTTCGGTTACTTGAATTTTTAATGACATGAATGCCAGTATTTCCGATTCTATTGCTTGCATTATGTCGTCGTTGCTAAATGTTGGAACGAGCCCTGAAAATATTTCAAGTTTTTGAGTCATATAATAATGCTTGAAAGTACTTGAAAATACCAAATCAACTCTAAAGTACTACCATATTTTATTTATTCGTATGCTTTTGCTGTCATTTCATCGTGCTCGTCCGATTTTTTGTTTTCGTTTGCTGATGCTTGCTCAACGAAACATTTTTAAAACCAAGCACACTTTGTGTTTGCATTTGGTTTCGTTCGTTTGAAGTAAATTTTACGGTATCAATCATACCTATATTTAGAGTATTTTGGAAGTAGTCCTGAACGAATGTATTCGTGCAGGCCTCTAGTATGTATGTCTCGTAGAGACTGTTATATGTAGGACAGACAATTATTTCTTTTGACCATACTATGCAGATGTCTGATGATTTACACAGTGCGCGCAATTGCCAAATTTATGACCAAACAAATTTAGCATTGCCGTCAACGACAACAGTAATAATGAAAGCAACAACGAAGAACAAATATTCGTTTTATAAGTACGACTACTTATACTCTATATATACATACATACATACATACAATATATATAAAATATAAGTATGATATACAAATCAAGCTGTAATGACTTATGACTCATCATGCGACAGCCAATAAGCCAGTAAGTGGGTAAATGGAATGAGAAGTAAGTGCCTTACTCAACGCTTATGAAAACAACAACAACAAAAACCACAACAACAACAACAACAACATTTGTAGCAACAACAACTGTAGCATCTAAATCGAAGTTAATGCCCAGCTTTTGAGCAACTTGATAATTTTTTACTTTCACTTAAACTGCGCATTACGAGCAACAATTAATTGCATAGAATCTTAGCCAAAATATTTGTGTTGACCTGTTTATGATTTTTAGTTGCTTGCCGTCGTAGCGTGTACTACTTATACCTACCCTTTAGTATATACTACAGGTCCTTAAGCTTACTCCTTTCCAATTGAAGTATGTGCGAATATGCCTGAGTGTCTGTATGAAAATTATTTGATTCTCTAGTCTGCATGATGCATCGATACAGCCCTGCATCTATATACATATATGCCCTATGATAAATCATACAATCTATTATAAAATCACTCATTCATAACATCATAACTTTCTTCGCCTTTGTCAATTTTCAGATAATCACAAGTATGTTTTTTTGAACAGTAATGGGATTTTTTGCTACTGCCACAATATATAAAAATTTCCAACACCTGTTGAACTAATTTTTCAATTTTCTAGTTCTTGCCGTTTGGGCTCTGTTCATTGGCGTCACCATCGGCAGTCAGGACAAAGCAATTTATATATCTTTAAAGATTTAATAGGTTGCTATAAGATGTGCAATACGGTTAATGGTTGTTGAAGTTTATGATTATAGCTCGATTCTGAACATTTTTTGTGGATATATTTTTAAATTTTCGAGGATTGTGTCAGACAGTGCTAGAAATCTTTAACCTAGAGTTAACTTAGTAGCCTATATGTTATATCAAATTTTTAAGGGTTGATTGTCAAACAACTGAATTAACAATTTAATGATTAAGGAGCAGAGTTGACATATTTGACTTCAGGATTTGGGTTCATAACGTTTTTCAATAATGCTCAAACTTTACCAAAAAATTTAGTAAATGGACACATTGCTATAAATATACAAAGAAATTCAGTAAAGCCGTGCCAATAGGGTTGCCACATTGACAATTGGGTTGTAATTTGATTGTTAGTTTCTCTTAAATTGAAAGATTCAATTTCATTGCCTGGAATCAACAAACAAAACAACAATATAACAAAAGAATTTCTTATAACTTCTAGAATCTAGATGATCTTATATAAGCATCGTTACGGTAACTGAAATTGAAGTCTTAGTTTCAGTTATAGTTACAGTTACATTTACAGTTTCAGACTTCATTCCATTCTCATTTGTATCTTGTGTTCCAGATTCAGTCGTTGCATGCGTCATATAGTAAGTTATATATGTATTCGTCAGTCTAGTGTGTCAGTCTAAAGTGTTGACTTTGTATGTATGTGTGTGTGTGTGTGTGTGTGTGTGTGTGTGTGTGTGAGTGAGTGTGTGAGGGAGACTTTGTACCGCGCTTTGCCTTTTATTAGTTTAAATATAGACTTGACTTGGCCTGTTTACAAGACCCCACTCGCCCCGTCGCAGGTCTCACCCTGGCTGCATGACCATGGCTCCAGATCTAGCGCTTCTCCTGGGGCCCCATTTCGTTGGCACAATTGCGTCAACACACAAACACACTTACACATAAGCACACACACAGTTACAATCTAATTGTCACGCCAAGCAAGCAAACCAACTATTATGGAATTTTTTAGCGCTGCTTTCACTCTCTTTTTCTCTCCGTCTTAGTCTCCCTCCTTGAGTGTGTGTGTGTGTGTGTGTTTGTATAGCAACTCGAACAATTTCATGACGGTGACGTTCAACTTTTTGCTTTACTTTAGCTTTTGGCATTGCATGTCCATGTCCACGTCCATGTACGTAGAAAGTAAAAACTAACTACAATGCTAGTTATTTTATACATCGATACATACTACTTACACTCTCTGTGTATACATACAGACATACATACATATATACCTATATACATACATACAAACTTACATATATGTGTGCATTTGTATGCGTGTGTTTCCATGAAATCGATTGAAGTGTCGTGGGCGCAGCAATGGGACTTAAATATTGTCTCCCATTCAATATGCATGACAGGACAATTAAAATTGCCCAAAGCACACAAAAATAAACATCGTGACAATATACATATGTATGTATGTATATAAGACGAATAAATAAAAGACCTCAAAAAAATGATACCCAAACTGATTTGAAACCTAGAAGCAGTATTTTCGTAAAAGACGTGTGTATGAGAATATTGATGGAGCACATGTCTTAAATCCTTTTCGTAATATGTACATATGTATGTATGCACGTGCACTAGTATTGCAGTATGTACTCCTTTCACATGCCTAGTATCTACGCCAGCACTACCCAACACTGGTTAGCCAACACTGTTTATGCATGTCTTTCTTTTAAGTTTGAATAAGCTTCCCTTTTAGTTTTAAGCAAATAACAGACGATAAGCTTTTTAATTGAATGCCTATGCAAACACTTATCAACACTGGTTAGCCAACACTGATTGGAATGTACATATTTTAAATTTTTTTTTTTTGAATTTAAGCACGCTAGACATTCAGTTTTAAGCGACTTTAAAACCAATATTAATTTATTTTAGTGCCCATAGAAGCGCTAACCAACACTGGTTAGACGACACTATTTTGCATACACCTGTTGTACTTTTATTTTATAGGTTCATGCATATTAATTATTAAATACGATTTATTTCAATATTTTCCTTACCATACTTATGGGGAATATCACAATTGAATTGCGAAAATTAAATAATTAATTTGGTACGTTGGTCCAAGTCCATTTTGGTTTTAACTTCTGCATAACAGCCCAATCCCATTACAAAAGTATCTTCTGATCTTCAAAGCAATTTTCTATTTACATATATGCTCATAGTTCTGATAAGAAACGAAATTGATTTAAAATGATTGGAAGTTTCTAAAGAAAATATTTCCTGAATGGTAAAGTCTTAAAAGGATGATGATATTTTATACATTGTTATGGCTTTTCCTTTCTGCTTACTTTATATACTACTAATGTGCCTACATCTATTACTACTACTACTACTACTACTACTATAACTTTTACTAACTACTTGTTAACGTGAGAATGGACAAACTTCAACATAAACATACATATGTATGTGTATTTGATATACATACTTGTTTATGTTATGAGAATGCTGATGTGTGATTTTAATGCTAATATCCGTGTGCGCAATTCTTTGTTCTTTGTATTCATGAACGTGTCAACGTGTTCAACGTGCCGCATTGACAGATCCGATATGATGACGAGGACGAGGATGAAGGTCCACAACCGGATCCTACACTTGAACAGGGTGTGCCAATACCTGTTCGATTGCAGGGTAGCTTCCCGCCGGAATTGGCCTCCACTCCTCTCGAGGATATCGATCCGTACTACAGCAATATACTGGTAAGTCAAGTCCCATGACAACTTTACTTAAAAGCAAAGGTCGCAAGCAACTGTCATCAGATAATAGAAAAAATAAAAAAAATAAGTATAAAAAAATAAAAATATCTAAAATGTTCCACTCCGGTGCGCTTAATCAAAAACAGCAGTAAATAATTAGAGCAATACAATAATCAGGCCTGTTCCGGTTTTCACTTTCGGCAAGATTTTGACATTGAGCTAGTGAGTTCGAATTCGTAAGGGATAAATCGATGATTTTAGCATGCTTAGCATAAAATTAAAATAAAAAAAATATTTATTAAATAATACAATGGTTTAGGAATAATGCAACATCATCAGATAAACAAACAGTATTTTATTTGATTTTTAAATAATTTATTTATTTATTTTATTTATTTATTGTCAGGCTAAAAGCAGCCGACACAACAATTAATTTAAAAATATGACATTAAAATTAAAAAAAAATTATATATATTATATTTAAGTCGTAAAATAAATTTAAATTTAAATTAAAATTAAATACTCTGGGGAATCTAAAATGAAAAAGAAAATTTTTGGCCCAACATTTGCTGCAAGGATTGGGGAAAACCCAGAAAAACCCAATCAGACCAAATTGATATTAATAAGTAGTTAGTTGGTAAGACTAGTTAAAAATGATAATATAGAGGCTTTAACAGTGGGCGGAGAACGCTCGAAACTAATCGTACGGTACAGACTATTATAATCAGCACACAGAATACGAAGAGGTTCGTGCAGTTCCCAGTTAGTGGAACAACGTTGAAGATATAAAGGATTAAAGTTTCGAGTTACTCTAGAATTTGTATTTCATCATACCTCAAAATCGATAAGACTCTAACCTAACATTTTTGTCGGATTTGCTCGACTTGTTCTAATTTCCGCAAGAATTTCTGAAAATGAATGGGAAGTTTATTAGGGCTGCCCTTGTATGTGAAGAAATTAGTTAATATATTGTTACTTATTTTAAACAACAATTTAAGTATTTTTAAGTATTGCGTAAAATGAAGAATTAAATTTCTTGATTTTTAAATGCAAGGACAAAACTTTTTGTTATTTAATGCAAAAAAAGCAGATTTTTTTGTAAACAAACACTGTGCAATAATTGACAACTCTCCAAAAATACATTCCTCAACACTAAAGTCAACCCGCACTTTCAAAAATACAAAAGTTATAACGAAAGTGGGTTTTACTTTTGAAAAATGCTTCCACTTATTATTTAATAAATAAATGATAAATTAATTACACATTTTGACAGGCGGAAATTCTTTTGACAAATGTCTGATTCACTCAGAACATTTTCCAGCACTGTTCTGCTAAAAATTACTCAACACAATGTGGGAGGGAAGTTCGGCGGGTAATTCGCAGGAAATGTGAAGGAATTTTAAGGGAAATTCGGTCAAATCTTGCGGATTGAAATTCGCAAAAACAAGTGAAAACCGGAACAGGCCTGAATATATTATTTAGAAAAATTAAATAACTGAAATGCAAAATTGGTCAGTGGTATGTTTAGAATTGAAAGTTAACAGGTAATATATTCAGTTGTGGTCAAAGCAACTGTTAATTATAGTTGGCAAAAATACGCCGCAAACATGTTAATAGTTATAAAAAGAGTTAACAACTAATAAAGAATTACAGCGCTGGAGTTGATTCTAAAAAAAAAAAAACATGTATCAAAAAGGGAATTTAAAAAGAATATTGCCAAATAACAAAGTTGTATACCATTTTAGGTAATTTTTTTTCTTTAAACGAATATTTTAAAAAATATTTGAAAGATTGTTTTGCGGCACAAACATTGAAAAAAATATCTTTCTTCAACAATAACAACAGAAAACAGAAGCCAGAATTTAAAGTGGCTTTTCGAAATGTTTATTTTCATTCTCATGTATGTATGTTTCCAATAATAATTTTTATTTGTCAGACAACTTTAATGCATTGAGCAATATGTGCGACCTCTGCTTTAAAGTCTAGTATTTATCCATCATCTACTCAGGTATATGATCTAATCTATTCAATTTGATTGCATTTAACACACAATACTATTTAATGTTTCGTTTTGCAGACATTCGTAGTTGTAAGCAAGGGAAAAGATATTTTTCGCTTTTCTGCATCAAAAGCAATGTGGCTGCTTGATCCATTCAATCCGATACGTCGTGTGGCCATTTACATTTTAGTGCATCCATTATTTTCGTTATTTATCATTACCACCATTCTCGTGAACTGCATTTTGATGATAATGCCGACAACGCCCACGGTCGAGTCCACTGAGTAAGTACTGTTACATTAGCTAGTGGCTTAATAGAGATGGCCCGATATGTACAGATACGTATATATATATATATATATCGGACAACCCTTAGCTAAAATTGATTATTTAATTTGAAGTTCTTCGATTTATTATACTTCTTTTTAACCCATTTGATTTTACAACTGAACTTTAAGTTGGCAGCAATTATTATCTATATTATATTATATATGTAACTATATATTTATATGCTATATAATCGAAATATTTACGTACTACTACACAAATATTATATATCAATATATTAAATGTAACTTTTTCGATATTGATGCAGACGCGTATTTAGGTTAAAACATAAATTCTTAAAAAAAAAAAAACAACGCAAAAACAAAAATTATCAAAAGAAAAAACAAAAGAACCAAACAAAAGTAAAACAACAACAAACCAAAGTGATAGTATAACAATAACAATTAAATTTACAGTAACAATGACAGTCACATTACAAGTGTGAGTAGCCAAATTTTGCAATCGCCTAAAAGGTAAATAAAGAAACGATTCAAAAAACATTTTATAATGCCAGGAATTTTGTGTAAAATATATATTAATCGATAACCGATCGAGTAACTGAACATTATTGTAGTAGTTGAATGTTCATTGCTATGAAACAACTCATTGTTCGACTGAAAACGCACTTTCGCTGCGTGCTGTACTTAACGGATAAAACCTGTTGAATGCCGCTCTCGCCCTGTAATATATTCGATTGTACTTATAACACATACGTACATACTGTCATCTACTAATTAATTATATACTACCTATTTCAATTTGCAATTATCAATGAATATCGAAAATAATCGAAAATAATTGATTTAATCGAAACTAATAAGAGCTTAGACACATTTCTCAATGCCTCATTGTAAATTGCCGTAATCGAAATGCATTTAGTACCTGGGCGCTCTTAATCTATTCGATTTGTAGTCAACCTAAAAGAAACCTTAATATATATTTAAAAAAAAAAAAACAAACAAACAGTACTTGTTATTAAATATGTAATTAAATACATATTCGAACTGCCTATACAAATTGGTCAGCTGGTTTTGGTTTGTTCAAGTTTCGTACTTATGACAAGATAATACCAATTCATCAACTTGAATTCGATCACATTTTTATATCAATACAATAGACTTTTACTTAGTAATATCCTTGAAGTAGCTTCTAGTATCATAAGTAGTGGTAACATAACGTTAGAACATAAACATACTCATATTATATTATGTACGTTAATTTTTAAGTAGACTTAAGACCTATTTAAGTATCGCTTACATTCCCAATCCAAACTTATAGCTGTATATTGATAAATAGTTAGTTATTGTAGTTATTAAAGATTAGTTTCATTTGCTAGTGCCATATCATATTAATTATTGTACTATACATATACTTTATGTGTACATACTACATTTATAATCCGTATAATTGGAAATACTTAGATCTAAATAGATATCAGTAAATTTAGGAGTAACAGGGCTAGTATTTTCAGATTAATTATTAGAGCTCAATAGACAGTAATCATAATGTAGCTAAAATATGTACAAGCAAATCTGGTATATTAAATATATAAATATATTATATATACATATTGTATATATACATATATCGTTCTAGAAAGTCGTCGTACTTAGTTGAACCCAACCTCCTTGCGCTCTCTCTTTCTGTCTCTCATTATTATAATCTGGCCAAAATGTTACAATCTCCGATTGTGTTTCGATTTACATAGATGCGTAACTACCTGTATAATCTCTAGATTTATAGTCCATAGATAATTGTATACTATGTATACAAAACTTTGTATTGCTAACGGTAATCATAATTGTGCATAGTTCATGTACGTTGTAAAGTCGTAAAGTAGTTAAAAAAAAAGAAGAAAGGTAATAAAATACAAGAAAAACGAGCAAAATGCTTGAAAGTGCAAAAGAAGCGATTAAAAAAGCAACTTAAAGTGAAAAGAGTTACGTCATTTTTTTAGCTGATATCAAAAACTTTGTCGCAGATTTGGTATCAGAATTGAGCACCCTAACAAAAATAGCCGTTGACCCAATGCGTGCGTGTGTTTGTGTGCCACTTGAACTTGGTACGTGAAACAGACTCAAAGACAGACAGATACTCCAACTTTGTTGCCCCCTTGGGCCTTCTTTTGGGCCAAGTTCTTCGGGCCTCTGTTGGCAACGGCGACTGCGCTTAGCCCAAAAGGGCACAGCTGCTGCCGCATAACTTGAGGTCTGCTGCCCTTTCTTTCACACGCACACACACACAAGAGAAATAGAAAGAGAGGAAGAGAGAGAAGATAAGTTTGTATCTATCTTAGTATCTACGCATATGTGGGTCGAACACAGCTGGGGCTGCTGTAGGCAGCACTTGTGGCCAACAGAAAGACATAATACCTGCAATTAAAACGCATCTCAAGTGTCCTTCACAGACATTGGGGCCTAGGTCAAACGCATGCGGTATGCGGTATGTGGCAATGTGGTATGTGGCAAGTTGGAACACAACACCCACAACGCGGCAGCGACTTTGAACTACTTGCAGGCTGCAACTGGACTGCTGCTGCCTGTCTGTCATATGCCTGTCTGTCTGTTTGTCACATAGAAGTCGACTCAAATCTATCAAATGATTAACCAAGAAGACACAAATGCAGCTGCCACACGACACAGCTGTCTCAGCTGAGCTGGAAATTCAGGCCGAAGGTCGGCCTATTGATCTAACGCCCACATACAGAAGCTGCAACACGAGTACTGACTGATAACAAGGGCAGAGCAGAGAGGAGAGGAGAGGCAGGTCCTTTATCAAGTATTAACCATTATTGACATTGACAATTGGCACGAGACCGTGCAACGACTGTCTGTCCAACATATCTATCTGCAATCTACTACAACTACTTGTAATTAGCAATTGCGCCCTTTGATCTGCCCATTAGCCAGTTTGCAAGTTTCCAATTGCCAGTCACCAGTCAGCAGTCAGCAGTCACAACGATATTATGCAATACGAGTACACTTCAACCTTTGACATTATTCGCATTCACATTCACATTCGTACTCGTATTCGTAATGTAAATCCATTTTTTGGAGCAACCTCTTCTCAGATCAAACGCATTGCCGTGAATCGAAGCACAAGTATTTTTTTTTTTCTAATCGAAATTATTTGCAATAAATTGATAAATCTATTAAGCAATGTGAATTACACAAACTAACAGGGTTAAGCTAATACATAAGTTAATTGTAAGCCCAAATAAGTCAAAATAATTAACTAACAAAACGGAAGCAGCGCAGACCCTATGAATTATTTTTTAATTTAATATTTTTATTGGTTTTTTATATGAAATGATTTTTATTCATTATTTATTTTAAGCTAGGATAATGAATTATACCCTTGCAGTGAACGTGTTGTGCTGTTTTACTTAAGTCATTTATCAAAATATCCATTAATCACAACAAGTGTTCTACTACCCTGCTGTTCGACTATTATACTGCCCAACTCTTGTCCGTCTATCAGCATTCTAAATACACATATTATATTTTTATTACGCTAAAATAAAATTGCAAGCTTGTGTTTAATTTTTAATTCACCAAATTTACATTCGAGATAACTGCAAGGGTATTTCAATCTTCGGCTTACCGAACATAGTTTTTTCTACTTGAATCATAATAAAATTAAAAGTATAGCTTTGCCAGACCCATAAGCAGGCAGCAAGTGTACTTAAGATCATTTGTCTTAAAGATGACTTATGATGATTAAGAAGATGAAAGAAAAAGAACAAATTGCATCCGAAATTCAATTCGTTTTTAGGGTGATATTCACCGGAATCTACACATTTGAATCAGCTGTTAAAGTGATGGCACGAGGTTTCATTTTATGCCCGTTTACGTATCTTAGAGATGCATGGAATTGGCTGGACTTCGTAGTAATAGCTTTAGCGTGAGTTACATTATTAAACTATTTAAATATTTATATATTCAACTATTTAATTAATTAATTAATTACATCATCCGTCAAGCGTACATCCTTGCTTAATCGATATCATCTTAACTCGTATAAACATTTATCTATGTACTTATATCGTCTTATTTTTATTTTAATTCTGTTATCGTATCGTATCTTATCGTAACATGATTATTAACAGTTATACTACACGAAAGTTAATTACCATTGAAATCGCTCATTATTTCAACTCTTTTAATCAGCCATTAAAATATTGCAATTGTAGATAATACATATCGTATGATAATTAACTAGCAGCCCATTAAAAAACAAAAACAATGATTTAATTTCATTTTTATTTTGGTTCATTTTCATTTAAATTATTCACTTGAATTCAGATTACAAATTAGGCATATTTATTGCAGAATAATTAATAAATTTCTTCAACAACCACAAGCGCAGTATACATTTGCATAATTATGCGTGTATTCGTGTGTCTGTGTTTGTGGGATAGTTTGTGTGTGTGTGTGTGTGCGGAAGTATCTATGTGTGTGTAATTGGCATTCATTAGATTCGCCTCGTTGAACATTTAATTAAATGAAAATATTTATTTTATATATTTAATCATTAAATTTCTTGTACAATTGGGCAATAAATTACACTTTATTTTAAAATCATCAGCAGATATGTGAAAATATCACTAAAACAACAAAAACAACATCAATAACAACAACAAGAACATTAACAACAATATAAACACGCCGCAACGGTAGCTAAAATTATACATACGCCCTGTGAGCCGCAGGCTGAAAATGTCGCGTTAGTTGAGCGATTTTATTGATTTATTTTGTGCCGTTACTAATGACGTACCCAACACACACACACACGCACACACACAAAAACAACTTCAGGATTTTCTATGATTATTCCCAATCCACATACAGACCGAAGTCATAAAATTTTTTTTGGCTTTTTATTTGGTCATGCAAGTTATTATTTTCTGGTACTCTTTCTCTTTCTGTCCCTTTCTCTGTCACTCGTTATTTTGCTTTCCTTTGCTGTTCCTTTCATTTGTTTATTTTGTTTTGTGTTGGTTTCGTGACAGTTTCATTTCATTGCTTTTAGCTCCATATTAACCATTTATTGGGCGCCCTTTGTCTGAGTAACATAGCGGCAGTTTACCCACAACTATACTACAGTGTTGTTTAGGGGGAGTGTGCAGGGCTGGGAGAACTGACTTCGAGGCTACTGTAACAGGGTTTGACGGCTATTCGTGCGGCGCCGCACAGACGTGCAGCCTTGGATGCCAAAAGCACACACAAAACTTTAAAGCGCGCTTTTAGGCGCCGTTTAAAGCGAACAATAAAACAAAGCAATGTATAAAGTTCTTTTTTAACAACACTTTTTCATTAAAGGTGAATTTGTCATTCAAGTTATTCGCACCGGCTGTTGCTCTCATAGAATCTGGTCACACTCTGATCCATTTTGTACAAACATGCTTCAGCTTAGAAGGCATAGGACTGATCCACTAAAATCTATGGAAATGGGACATCTGTGAGCTTCGGTGAACAATCGATGCACTTTTGTATTTGTGGGTTCAAACGACACCGACTGTATCTTAGCACTTAGCACTTTAATGCTAAGAATATTGTTGTTAAAAACAGGTTCAAACTAAAAATTCTTTAAAAAAATGAGAAAACTTCTTGATTGTAAAAGCTCTTGTTTTTGAAATTTGTAGTTGTCTATTTGCAAATTTAAAAATAAAATATTCAAGACGAATATTCTACATTTTAGAGATACACGCTCTTTTTTGTCAGTGTACGCAGAGTAAACATTTTAGAGGCCAGTACAATGAGGTGGTCAACTTGCACGCATTATGAATGTACTTTTACATGCATACATATATGTACACTGACAGTATTTATATGCGTCTAAATCGATAAATATTCTTGAAATACTTATAAATGATAGGTGGCTGCAGAAGTTACGCTGGATTCCCAAAGGATGACAGCATACAGCAAATGACAAAGCAAACAACTCAAGCCAATGGACAATTTTCGTTAGCAGGACACACCAATACCTGTATAAATAAACAGCATATACACAATTGTATGCGTGTGTGTTGGGGTGTCGGAAATTTCAATGGCACGCTTGTGTGCGTGTATAAATATTTTTATAGCAACGCATACTGACACATGCACAATTGATGTGACAGCGGCAGCCCCAGGTGTGACTTGCGAGCTTGTGGGTCATTTTCGTAATGAGTGGAAAGCGCTGAAACTGAAAGGGGGAGAGGGAAATAGAAGGTGGAAGGGAAGGGGGAGTAATAAGCTAGCCAAACCCATTTATGATACTTTCTCACACCCACATACACGCAAAGCCATACATATCTCAATATCTTCACATACGAGTTTGGATATATATAACTTGTTCTTTACGCTATATTTATAATTTGTATGGTTTGAAATTTTTGTTTGCTGAACAAGAATTGCAGAAGCTTAATATGCACAAGATGTTACAGAAGAAGAAGGAGAAACAAGCTTCTGTAACTTTCAAATACTTACATTTGTAATTACTAACGACTGCAAAATACACATAATCGTATTCAAACAACTATTTTTACATACTTAGATCGTTAGCATTCTAATTATTAATACTTAATGACATTTCATCTGTATGTATATTTGCTTTTGTCATCGTCAATATAACAACAACAACACCAACAACAACAACATTTGCTGCAACAACAATGGATCGTACACAGTTATGTGACCATGGGTATAGATTTAGGTAATCTTGCAGCCCTGCGAACGTTTAGGGTGCTACGTGCGCTTAAGACCGTAGCCATTGTTCCAGGTATGAATGAAGTGATCTATTTGTTTTTATTTCTTAGACTGCTATACTGTTATACACTCAAACTGTTATACTGTTATATGAACTGCTATACTTAACAAACAAAAAATTAAAACTAAATAATAATAATAATATTATAGGCTTGAAAACCATTGTCGGCGCTGTCATTGAGTCTGTGAAAAATCTGCGCGATGTGATAATTTTGACAATGTTCTCCCTCTCGGTGTTCGCACTGATGGGTCTGCAAATCTATATGGGCGTGCTGACACAAAAATGCATCAAGAAGTTCCCTTTAGATGGCTCCTGGGGCAATTTGACCGACGAGAATTGGGACTATCACAATCGCAATAGCACCAATTGGTATTCAGAGGACGAAGGCATATCGTATCCATTATGCGGCAATATCTCTGGAGCAGGGTGAGTTATCGTTATCGTTATCGTTATCGAATCTCCATATATGTATGTATATACATATGTATTTATAACACTATCAACGATTACTCTTTTGTTTGCATGTGACGACAGTCAATGTGAGGACGACTATGTGTGTCTACAGGGGTTTGGACCAAATCCGAACTATGGCTATACAAGTTTCGATTCATTTGGATGGGCATTTCTGTCTGCTTTCCGCCTGATGACGCAGGACTTTTGGGAAGATCTATACCAGCTGGTTCTCCGTGCCGCTGGACCATGGCACATGCTGTTCTTTATAGTCATCATCTTCCTAGGTTCATTCTATCTTGTGAATTTGATTTTGGCCATTGTTGCCATGTCATATGACGAATTGCAAAAGAAGGCCGAAGAAGAAGAGGCTGCCGAAGAGGAGGCGATACGTGTAAGTAGAAACCCAGTAGAGACCAGTAAACGCCCAATGGACAAACGAACCAACCAATCAACCATACCATAAGCCACTTGAATACATTGGGTAGATAATTTCAAGTTCAATATCCACACAGCTGAATTGATCATTGAAAATATCTACCAGTAACAACAGAGTTGCTTTTTTCTTTTGTATATGTATGTATAACAAACAAATTTCTATTATCTACTCGTACTCGTATTATTCAATTACAATTACAACTACGTACATCATAAACGTTTTAATCGTAATGTATGATGATACATATCTATCCTAAATGTATAAATATCTATTCTATAGTCACATTACTTACTTAACATCTACATATCCTTCGAATGTACATACAGTATATCGTGTACTATTCTGTAGAGCTGTAAAAAATATATAAATACACCAATTCACCAGTAACTAATCGTAAATGTACATGTACACATATGTACATACATATGCATATGTGATTGATAAATTAACGTATTTAATTAATTGTAACAAATTTCACGTTTGATTTCCATTATTATTTTCACTTGGTTTAATATGCCAATTTTTCAGATCTAACCAAAACTGGCATTATATTGATAACTTCTCTGTCTATTCACTTAACTATTTGTAATAATATTCGTATAATATCTACTTATATATGTATGTATGTAATTTCGAATATGCATTTATTTTGGGTTTGTCAGCTTTTAATTTGAGTGCACTTTTAGTTTAACTAATGCAAAATTCAACACTGGAAAGTAAAAAGCAAAAAAGCAATAAACAAAAGAAAAAATCAAATACTTAATACTAATTAATTTAGCCTTGTATCTTGATATTTCCACAAACCAAATTCCTTATTCTTATCCCAAACAAAGCACCGCACAATTTAAAATGATTATTTTCATAACATAAGTTGTAGAAAGTTGCCTTCAGTTTTTTGTCCAACACTTTGAATCTGAAATATTCCAAAACTATTGCCCCCCTCCCAACCCGTATTAAATATACATACTACATACTCGTATATATAAATATATGTGTACATACCGATGTGACGATGTTGAGAAGCACCCATTTTAAGATCAGATAAATGAAATACGAAATACTCTGTGCATAATGTCATTGTAGGAGGCGGAAGAGGCGGCAGCTGCGAAGGCAGCCAAGCTCGAGGAGAGGGCCAATGCCCATGCGCAGGCGGCGGCGGATGCGGCTGCCGCTGAGGAGGCGGCATTGCATCCTGAAATGGCAAAGAGTCCAACGTATTCCTGTATTAGCTATGAGCTATTCGTTGGCGGTGAGAAGGGCAACGACGACAACAACAAGGAGAAGATGTCCATTCGTAGCGTCGAAGTGGAGTCGGAGTCGGTGAGCGTTATACAAAGACAACCAGCACCTACCACAGCACACCAAGCTACCAAAGTTCGTAAAGTGAGCACGGTAAGTATTCCGAGCGCATTAATAATTTCACATTTTCCTTTTTATGTGTGTATTGGTTTTTCGTTATCGTATCGTTATCGTTATAGTTATCGGTTTTATTGTAATCGTACTTAATTGTATTTTTCTTTCATCAAACGGATTACCTATGTATATACTTATACATATATGCTTTCTATGTATATACATAAGTATGTACTTGTACTTTAATGAAATTTTCGTTTGATTTCGATTTCGATTACCATTCTTATCATATGAAGCTAAACGGCCGGCCTATTTACGTTATCCATTCATATTTTGAATGAATGATTTCTGCATTGTTTACATGATTTCTTTTTTTTTTTTTTTAATTTTTACTCTATGGTCCTTGAGATGAGTCTACTCTCTTCTCATTTGCTTTTCGTTGATTCTCGCTGCAATACCTACGAATAGCAAGAGCTTGTGTTCGTACTCGCTCAATCGCTCTCGTTTTCATTCTCAGCTCAGCTCTCTCCACTTCCACCCAGGAAGCACTCGCTGCTGCAAGCTCTTGCAAGTACGGCAAATTGTAACGAGTACAAGTGCTCGTTCGAACTGCCCTTTCTACTCGCTGCGCAGATTAAGAGACAGAATTTTTGCAGTTAAATTGACATTGACTTAAGTTGTTGTGCTTTTTGTTTATAAATTGCCACCTTTCATTTAGTTGTTGGATTGATCGTATTTATTACATACTATATACTCGTTTATTGCTTATCATATTTAGCGTCTGTTGATTCTAATGCCTTTCATAATCGTATCAACGAGTAGTTTTCTAGTGCGTATGTGTGTATGTGCAAAAAATCAAGTTATTTGCTTCAGTTCCATGTAACATCTTCCAGAATTTATCGCTAGAGAGAGTCTTTCACTTTCTCTTTCGATCTCGTTCTTGCTCCCTCATTTTCTTTTAACTGCTCTACTTCATTTCAGACTCCATATTTTCGTTTTGGATTAAGTAGCAAGAAATTAATTGTGTTAGTGCATGAAATTGTCATTGTGAATGTGTGTCTGTGACTGTATGCAAGTGTGTGCGTGTGAGTGTGTGTGTGTGTGTGTATGCTAGCAGTTGTATCTGATCATTTGTACTTTGTACTCGTAGTTAGCTGGCTCTTATAATTGGCATTAACATAACTAATTTTCATTAAAAGTCTACATTATATTGTTTTCTTTCATTACAGTTTTCTTGATTTCCTTTTGATTTACGAAAAATTTGTTAGTTTTGAGTTAAGCTCATGCTCGGAATGCTTTAGGTGAAAACTTTTCAGTTGTACGCGATTGGAGCTCAAAACCAAAATCAAATTCCACTTTCAATACTCAATAACAAATAACAAAAGCAATAAATTACAAATTTACAAATAGAACGATGCTTTATTTCATAACATTGCAAGCAAGTTTAATACTGAGGACGACAACAATGCTAAAATGCGAATGGCTTCAGTTGATTGATTGAGATTGATTGATCACACGATTGAACTGCAAAACATGCTTTCAGGCTTTATTAGCAACTTAACACACAAACTTTTTCGCTCACAATCAGTCGAACTCTATCTTACTATGCTCGTGCTTGATCAAATCTTACATACACAATATATACATACATATAGATGATTGATGTACATACATACATCCTATCTATACCCAGATACATACATACATATGTATTTATGTATGTATGTATACTCGTTACTCGAATTTTCTATCAACTTGCGTTTAGGTCAGCTTGGGCTCTCCATTTAACTGCAAATATCTTTATTTCCCCTTCTTACATTTTATTCATACTGGCTTTATTTGATCTCTATACCTTTGTTTCTTACAAGTCACATTAATAGAACTTAATTTTGTTTGGGAAATGATTTGGGCTGCATTATCATTTGCATGTAAATTCAGTGAACGATGCTTTTATTTTCGTTGATTATGTCTAAAGATCGCGCAACGTTTAGAAACTTAAGTACTACATATGGGCATTTCCACGGAAAGGTCCACCGCGGCCAAAAACGTAAAATTGATCAAAAATTCACATCTTTTGAAATTTTCTTCCAGAAATGTTTTTAAGTTATTTATTTAAGCAATATACACTGGAAAAAATTAAATAGGATGAACATATAGATTCTACATTGGAATAAATTCACTTTTTCATATTTATGTCAATTTTCTTAAAAATTGACTTCCAAAATGGACCGTTTGTATTTTAACGATTACACTTAGTAGGACAGTAAAATTGTAACATGAACCATTTTAATTCAAAGAAATATATTGAAAATTTAATTTAAATAAGTTTTTCGGGCTGTTTTGGACATATAATTTTTAAATAGAGAGACAGAAAGAACATTAAAAAGTGATGGTAAAAAATGTCCCGTGCGCGATGTCCCGTGCGAAATTACGTCAAATTGAATTAAAAAAAAAAGTGCAAGTCATCTTTGAAAAAAATCATAACCATTTTTAAGAGGCATCAATGCACAAGAGTTAAAAATAAGTTGCATTAAAATATTGCCTCTGGATTCGCTGAAATTGGCGTTTGAATTGGTTGACCTCACAAGTCACTTCCGTTTTGTGTCCCGTGCTAATCACTTGAATTTTTCTATTTTTCTTCAAAATGAAAAATTACCCAAAATCAATCTTTGCACCAATGAAAGAGCTAATCAAATGCTATATGTTAAGCCCTTCATCAGAAAAAAAAACCGTTTCCTTTTTACCGTTTTTTTACTTTGAATGTGTACGAATGTCCCGTGCACGTCCCGTGGAAATGCCCATATACTACCTTTTTATAAAACTGAAGTATAAACAGAAAGTACAGGACGACACAATGATTGCACTATCACCGATTTCTATGCATTGCTATCGTTAAACGAGTTAACCGATAACCGAAAAACGTTGCAGCTCTGCCATTTTCGATAAACACACAACATGCTGTTGCATGCCATATCTGAATTTGATACACTCTCGCTCTCGTTGGGTAATTTAGCTTTGTCAAACATTAGCTTCGTGCACAGCTGCTGAGTCACACTACGACTTCTTGAATCCAAAACCTAGCATTGATACTAAGAAACTATTAAGAACTGATCACGACATGTACATACCTAAAGCAGCCCAAGAATCGTTAGCAGTACAATTATCAGAATTTTTGATAGTGATTTTAAAAAAACTCTGTCAAATGTAACAGAGCCGTAAACAATATTCAAGTAAAATAATTTTAATGGGATTGGTCATAAAATTAATTTTTTATATGATCGCTCTTTGGAAAACCGTAGTGCGTGTTAAATAATTTCAAAATGGTATCCCAAAAGAGCGTCTGGAAAACAGCGTTTAAAAACAAGATTATTTAAATACATCTACGTAAATTTTGGCCGCATATATACAATATTTAAATATTGCATGTTCAAAAGTCTGCATCGAGTTTGAACTTACAAATTAGAGGCATTACACACTACTTAGAATCGTGATCCTGTCTGTCAAATTGATCTGTATACAATAATTACAATTTATGATATGTTTGCTTAAATTAGCTATCAATATATATAATTAACAAGTTTAATTACACGTATGTACATATCTATTGACAAGCTGCTAGGGTACTTGCATCTTCGGCTATTCGAAGTAATTCCTTAAAATTTTTCTTTCTGTTCAACTGAAAGTTAACTTTACAGCCCAATTACTGACAATGGAGGCATTCAGCAGGTAGCATTGACCACCAATCATGATATCTGATTACTACCTATTACATTTAGCAGGAAATCATATCATTCAAAAATCTATGTAATGTTAAAGAATGTATTGAATACTGATTTCTTATTTTTAACGAAAATATATTTTTAATGTACCTTAAAAAGACGAAAAAGGCCAATTTATAAAAAAAATTATCATCAATTTCAAGTTACTTTTTTATAAAAAGGTATTTTGCCATTCAGCAGATACTGATTACCGATCCATTAAAAGTAAAGAAGCGCTTACTGATAGAACAGCCTGCTGAATGCCCCCAATGTGTGTGACTCAATGTTTTCGATTCGATTGAAGATAAAACATTGTGTATATGAAATAATAATCGAACTTTTACGCATACTCAAATACTATCGCTATATAGCTCTTGCATTTGCTAGCTCGTTCTTACTGCCCATTTGATTGTTCAGAGTCGCATTCCAACTACCTAAAATACTTTATCCTAATCGTAACCGTAATCGTTATCGCAGACTCGCTTTCTAGCAATTCAACCAAATGGCCTTGGGCCTCAGGTAGGTTTCTCTCTCTATTTATCTCTCTCTCTCTCTCTCTCTGTCTCTAATGCTCTCACAATTCGCAAACTTACTCTCTATTTAACTATAATACAAAAAAATGTTTCAAAAACTCTCAACAATTACATAAAAAGATACAGAAAGCTTAAGAACAACTGTCAGTTGAAACAGTGGGATGACTTACCAGCACTATAGAGCTTTACACTTTACACATTACACTCACAAATCTATACACAGTTGGGTATCTTCTTTGGATACTTAAATTCATTTGAAATATCTGGAATACAGCAATATCGATCGCCAAGTAGTCGTTTGAAATTTAGCAAGTTTTCAATTGCATCCGTAAGATTTATAAAAGAAATTTAGACTGTAGAAATTTCAATTTTTTTTTTTAAACAATACAATATTTGGTTACTAAATTATAATTGTTTTTTTTTTTAATTATATTGACTTTACAATGAGTTATTTAGGACTTGTTACTATAAGGTTGGAAATTGTTACATATATATTTATGTTAAGTTATAATTTTCAAATATTAAAATTGACTTGATTTGTAATTCCATTTTTGTAGAGTACTTAAATAAGTGCTTAAAATAAAATTTAATATGTCATTGAGAAATCACACCCACATATATAATAATATACATATTAAACAGTTCTCAATAAGCGGATAAGCTGTTGAGTATTAATTATTTAAAAGAATCCAATACAACAAAATACAAAACTTGGGCACCTAAAATTAAAAATACTTATCTAGTATGGTATTTAAACAGAGTATATTCACTAACTCATACACATATATTCGCATTCACAATTGTTACAGATTAACACTTTCGTGTACACATATGTCTTTTAAATATATATATAAGAACTAAATTTTATTTCTTTTAAAAAAACGTAAAAAGTACAACAACAGTAAAATTGTATAATAGCAGGAAATATCTATATTATAATACATAAAAACTATTTTATTTGATTCAATTTTTCTTTTTCTTCTATTTATATTTTATTTGTAAAAAACGAAATGAAAAACTAAAAACAACTTAGACATCCTTATCCTTACCTGGTTCACCGTTTAACATACGCAGGGGATCACGTAGTTCTCACAAGGTAAGCGCCCAATACACACGGCCACACACACACACACACACACACACACACACACACACACACACACACACACACACACACACACTTACACTACGCCAAACCACACCACACGTATTGCTTCTTTCATTCAATGACAGCCAATACAACAACCAGTACAATAACAACAACAAGAACTATAAATCGTTTTAGCCATCTCATATCATACTCGTCGTCGATAGAGTATCAAAAAACAAACACATTCGAAAAAAATGCATTCACTTAGTGCACCGACAAAATTGTAACATTTAAAAAATACACACGCACATACATACACTTGGAACAAAACACATATCGATTCATTTAATTTTTGAAAAATCCATTTTAACAATTATAAAGGTTGTAAATATTTACTTAGGCTTGGAAGCCACAGAGCAATATTTCGGTTTGGTCTGCGGAACGGTTTCGACTTGAACCTTTTGTTCAGTTTTATACAAAAAATAATGTTTCTCATATTAATTGTTTTGCATGGTTCCTTGATTTTTTAGTGATTTTACTAAAGCTGCTCTTAATATCAATTATATATCAGAAGTGCCCAAGCCATTAGTCACTGTGCACTTTAATTTTTGCAAAACTTTTCGTCATACGATCAGATGACAATTTTTTTTTGCTACGAAACCCCTATCAGTGTTTCTTTTCGTCGACCGAAGCAAAACAATAATAATTTAGCATTCGATAATTTCAATGGTATACGAAAAATTATACAATTGTATAGCTAGTAGCTGAAACAATATTTAATTGAACCAAAATGTCTTTCTTATTTAATAATAAGTTATAGGTAGACATATTAACGTAAAATTTTAAATTTGTTTTAAAAAAATTTGCAAAAAAGTTCCACCTGAAACGACACATGCACAATACAAGGGTATAAACATGGTTACTTTGTTTGCTTTGGTCAACAAATTTATTGCTGAGTGCTCTTATTTAAGTTACATTTGGGCAGCCCTTATATAAATAAATTTGACAATGTTGTAATTATTTTTTCCGAACCGAACCTTTTTCACAAGAAAGGGATCAGATTCAGTTTCGGGATCAAGGAGACGAACATTTTGTAGTTTTACTTCCATGATTCGGCTCGGGAAGCTTAAGAAATTCAAACCGAAAATAATTGCGAGCTTTAAAAATCTACACTTGTTGTAACCAGAATAAACGTAAACAAAGTGGAAAACGAACAATTTTAATTATATACAATATGTTAACAAAAATGTCTATTCAACGATTTTGAAAAATCTACGCTTACAGGTGGAAATTAAGAGTCGAGGCTAATTGCATTCCTGTGCATTATTAAACACATTAAGTAGGATTCATATCCTTACACATAGCTGTAGATACAAACCATTGGATAGCGCTAGTCAATCATTAATCGCATTTGACATAACGTAACATAGAAGTAAATATGCGATAGCTATTATACCATATCGGATTGAATTCACATTTTAAGTTCATATCATATTATATTATGATATTATGTATATATGTTAGGATGGCCTTTTTAAAAAAATTTTTTGATATCAATGAGCGCCGGGCTGAAAAATATTCGTTTTCCCCCCTAGAATACACCTGCAAAATTTGAGCCCGATCGGAATTCATTTGATGGACCCGAAAACGGGTCAAAGGTCACCCCAAGCCATTTGTATGAAAAAAATCAGTTGTTGTATGGAAAACTTTTTTGTTTCTTAAGATATCTCTACGAAACTTATTATATGTCAATATTTTATCAGTTCACACAATTGGGAAAAGTTTTATCAAAATCGGACTACCATATCCTATAGCTTTCATAGGAACAATCGGATGAAAGTAACCTTTAGTATGAACAACTTTTTTGTTTCTAAAGATATCTAAACCAAACTCACAGATTGTATGCTTCGGACAGTCTCCTACATACTGACCAAATTTGGTCAAAGTCGGATGACCATATCCTATAGCTTCCATAGGAACAATCGGTTGCTTTCTGAACACTATTTGATTAAGAGACTAACAGGTACGTTTCTTGTTTGGATGTTAACAAATGACGTTTCTGCGCTTTTTAACACTGGCGAATTCCTATTTTAACGATTTTTACGGTTACAAAATGAGCAGGGACGTTCTTCGTTAAATGTAAACAAAGGGCGACCCTGCGTTTTCTTTGAATTTGGTGTTTCAATAATTGAATGCAATTAATTATTCGAGTGAGCAAGTGAAATTTTTATAACATTGTAAATAAAATGGAGAAAGCAATTATAAAAACTCGCCAATATGATGAAAAACAGCGGCATGTAGCTTTTGTTGGTCATGTATCACATCAAGTTGTTGGAGCCAAACTGCCATCAAACAGACAAGTGTTGGAGGTATTCTTTTACAATATGCGCTTTGTAAAACTAGCGTCGACGGATAGCGCTAGACTCGCAATCGATGCGGTTACAATATTTTGGCAACAAGCGCGCATTCCCACCCGCGATTCACATAAATGTAGTGCCAAGCTTCTTAAAATGTACGAAGAGTGGAAAACTTTCAACAAATCAAAGCCGGAGAAAATGACTGCCGGAACTAAGAAAAAATTTGATATTTTTATGGATAAGATAGATGATCTCTTTGACATTGCGGCTGCCGATGCTTTGAAAATAATAAAAAACGACGAGGACAAAGACTTTTTAGAAAAACAGCGACAGAAGGGACGCCCTGGATCCATGTTGGGAGTTGATATGAAGCTAGCATCTAAAGAAGAAAGGTTAAAAAAGAAGAAGATGAAGCTAGAAAATTAAAATATGAAAAATCATTGCAACTGGGGCAATCTGGTAAGTAATTTGCAAACTTAAGTTTTTTGAAAGCATCTATAGAATTTTCTAACATTGATAAAATCGTCTCGGAAACAATCGCTAATAAAATGAAAAATCACTTGTGGTACTTAACACCTGATGTAGTGGGCTTAGCATTTTTTGACCCGAAAGTATCGATAGAAGAAAAAAGAAATATGGTCAAAAGACTTAAAGCAAGAGAACCTGCTGTGCAATTTAATAATTACAGACAAATTTCGGACGTCAAAAATATTATAAATTGCAGCTTATCTGATTTTGTGTCATACAAAACCAAGAATATTTTGTCCAGTTTCGAGCTGCAAGCTGATTTCTTTGAGGTTGATCCTTCCAAATGGCATGATAATGAGAATTATCAAGGTGCTTCTAGGTTCTTCAAGAACCTTTGCGTAGTAAACGATGTTGCTGAGCGTGGAGTCAAGTTTATGAAAGACTATAACAGAATATTAACTCGGGATGAAGAAGAGGCACAATTTATTTTGCAAGTCGTTGATGTTTATAAAAAAAAATATCCGAGCCATACAAAATCAGAATTGAATTAAATTCTAAAATAAAAACCTCTGTGCATTTAATATCCTTATCTAATAAGAAAAATAAAACTGTTCTTTGAAAATATATTTAATATAAAAAAATTTGTGTTTTTTTAAGTTTGGGTGAAAAATCTCTTAAGAAATCTCATACCAAGCTCATTTTCCAACGATTTTCGATTTTGAATAAATTTGGTCGAAAGATATTAAACATAATAATACATGTTACTAGCGAGTTTGGTTGAGATACAAAAATGTGTGTCACAGAACTCGTTTTGCGACGGATTGTTCCTATGGAAGCTATAGGATATGGTCATCCGACTCACCAAATTTGGTCAGTATGTAAGAGACAGTCCGAAGCATACAATCTGTGAGTTTGGTTTAGATATCTTTAGAAACAAAAAAGTTGTTCATACTAAAGGTTACTTTCATCCGATTGTTCCTATGAAAGCTATAGGATATGGTAGTCCGATTTTGATAAAACTTTACCCAATTGTGTGAACTGATAAAATATTGACATATAATAAGTTTCGTAGAGATATCTTAAGAAACAAAAAAGTTTTCCATACAACAACTGATTTTTTTCATACAAATGGCTTGGGGTGACCTTTGACCCGTTTTCGGGTCCATCAAATGAACTCCGATCGGGCTCAAATTTTTGCAGGTGTATTCTAGGGGTGAAAACGAATATTTTTCAGCCCGGCGCTCATTGATATCGCCAACTTGAAAAAACTCCATACAAGCCGCGGCCAGGCTACTATATGTACATATTAAATATGATAAGTCAACTGTCATTCTGTTGGGCTTTCATTGAGGTGCATATACCATATTGTATTTTTTTATGGTTTCGATACGTTTATCCTCTTATGTATACATACATTCGCATATATATTTATCTGTTTCAATATTTGATAAGTAATTATAATTGTATTCAAACTATATACATATATTAAATATATTTTCGTCTCGTCGTTGATTTCTCACTATTTTAATATCATACCCCACATATATTCGTATTTCTCTACAAACTATATACATATTTTGTTTGTACTATATAAGAATTTACATATATGAATTAATTTTGTGATTTTGTCATGTTTGGTGTAACTTGATCTACATACACATGAGCATCTAATGTCACTCACACTCACTCTGTGTCACTGTATCTACCTCTATCTCTAACTCTCTCTCTATTTTTATCATTATCACTATCACCTTCTCTCTCTCTCTTCCTCTCTCTCACTCTCTTTGTCACTCACTTCCTTGATTCATTTCTCCTACAAACTGAGCTTCTGTATGTTCAAACCTATATCAATCAGTATTTGTACTATCGGCTGATGTGTCTGTATCTATGTCTGTGAGTGTGTGTGAGCTTTATTTCTTCCATATTTCATGTCTAATACATGTAGAATGCGGATGTATCTTTATTTATAATATGTGTCCACTTGTGAGTGTGTATGTTAGCAAATAACTGTTTAAATTTGGTTACGTTAATCAAACGCAGCCAACTTAATTGTGCATAAGTATGCAGTGCTGCCAGATCTATCGAAATTAACAGTTATAGCAGACGAATTCACAACATCTGCATATGCTTGAATCGTCACAGTCGCAGTTACAGTCACTGTCATTGAATCAGGCATACAGTCATCCTCACCGTCACTGTCAATGTCGCTGTCACTGTTTCGGTCACTCTCTTGTCACTGTCTCACAGTCACTGTAACGGTTCCAGCCCCAGTCTTTTGGTAATAGCTTTTTGAACACTATTAATTGATTTGAGCTTTTCCCAGTAAGTAATCATATCGCTTTTGTATGATTATAAATTTCTTTATACATACATATGTATATTTTGTATAACCTGTCGATACATAGTATAGAAAAGTCGTACACATTAGTGTTTTTTTTTTATTTTCATCTGATTGAACTGCAATTCAAATCGATATCAACAACTGCTTTTCTCTATTCTTTCTATGGTATATCCTTCTGTTTGTCTGTCTGTTGTCTGAGTTAGTTTTAATTGTATACCCCGTACATATGGGGTATTCGACGCTTGGATTTCCCATCAAGTGTGTATGTATGTACATATATGTATGTGCCGGTTATGTCAATTACTGTTTGAGTTATGTATTTGGGTTAAAATTAATTTGGCTCTACAATTATTTATATTTATTGTCCCTCATTCAAATCATGCCAATAACTTGACTAAATATTTTTTTTTAATTATTCGTTTTATATCTTGATATTTGCTACAAACTCACCACTTTGACAATTAATTATTTATTATTCAATAACACACACTACCTGCTACTAAATACTAATACTACAACTGCTACTAATACTACTTCTACTACTGTAACTACTACTACCACTACTAAATACTACTGCAACTGCTACTGCTACTATTTAACAGTTCTTGTGTAATGTCTCAAGTACTAACCATAACTTTAATTGTATTGATAACCAAATCGGAACCAGTACACGATACGCAATGGACGTGGTCGTTTCGGAATTCCCGGCAGCGATCGCAAGCCTCTCGTATTGTCAACATATCAGGATGCACAGCAACACTTGCCGTATGCCGATGACTCGAACGCCGTGACGCCCATGTCCGAGGAGAATGGAGCCATCATAGTGCCAGTTTATTATGGGAATCTAGGTGAGATATCTACTGCAATAGGTTACTAAACATAAATGTCGTGTAAATATGTTGTCGCCTCTGCTTAAATTGCATCTTATTTAAAATTGATATTGATCGATAGCAGTTGACGTAAAAATGTACCATAAAAAAAACCTCTTTACCTCTTAATATTATTCGTCACAAAATTGGATATCAGAAATTTTGGGGCATGAAAATGTTTTCGTCACTAGACTTTTACCTCGTAAAGAGGTTTTTTTTATGGGATATCAGAAATTTTTGAATAAGACATCAGAAATTTTGAAAATGCAATATTTTTTGACAGTATAGCTTTGTCAACTTTGATTATTGTTTGTACAAGCTAAAACAATTTGTCTGGCAACACTGGTCCCCTTTACAAACACACATGCCCAGCGCAAAAGCTATCAGCACTTTTAATCTCTGGGTGCTATTACACTTTGCTGCTGCTGTCCTATTCCCACTCTAAGTAAAATGTATATATTCAGCTAACAGGTAATTTCCATTACGCTGCAAGCAGTGCCTAAGAGCCCTTCAAAATACATTTTCAACGATATATAGATCGCATCTGTAGCTTCTATCGTTTGGATGCTATGGGGGTTTCAATTTTAGCGGTTTTTAGCGATTTCCCGCTAAACTAGCGATTTTTTGAAAAAGTCGTAGAGCAAACGTTTCTAGATTTTTGAAAAGGAACAAGTCCTCATTCAAACATTTAAGCCTAATTAACGATTTGATCCAAACAAACAAACTGGCTGCTATGACACTTTGTTGCTGCTGCCCTATTCCAATTCAAAGTAAAACGTATATATTCAGTTAATAGGTTATATCTTCCAAACCTATCGGTAAAATTTTTTGTGTCATACATAAAAAAACGCGAAATTTTACAAACTAAAACATATTGAAATTTAAAAATCGTTAGCGGCGTTTTCTCAAAAACCGCCAATATGTGGGGGAAAATACATTATTTCACCTGTAGAAATTTACCTGTGTACTTTAGAAAAAAAGTTAAAAGGTATGCATAACAGCCCTTCAAAATACCTTTTCAACGATATATAGATTGCATATGTAGCTTTTATCGTTTGACTGCTATAAGGGTTTCAATTTTAGCGGTTTTTAGCGATTTCCCGCTAAACTAGCTATTTTTCGAAAAAGTCGTAGAACAAACGTTTGTTGATTTTTGAGCAGGAACAAGTCCTCATTCAAACTTTTCAGCTAAATCAACGATTTGATCCAAACAAACAAACAAACAAACAGACTGACTTTTCATCTCATTTTCGGAAGGCCCCTAAAAATTTCAAAATTAATTATCTTTCGAACCAGTTGTCCGATTTCGATGATCGAGGTGTCATTCGGCGCGTATTTTTAATGAGAATTGTAAAAAATTCAAAGAAAATTCAAAAAGGCTCCAACGGTCCCATTAGCTGAAATAATTTGCCCACTTACACCTGTTTATCTCACGAACCACGTGAGTTTCCAAAAGTCTTAGTATGCACATTTGTAAGTTAAGTTAATACCTTTCGATCGGTATATAACTCGACCTGATCGGACAGTCATAGCAAATTTTCCATTCCTCCTGTGTATATATGCTAGTCGCCTTCGCACCCTTCGTGCTGCTTTCGTCACTAGCGCGAACTGCCGTCCGCTGTGATGTAAGCGCAACTACACTGCACTATGGGGTATTTTACCGAAAAAGTGTCATTTATTCATTTTTTAAAAGTATGCAAATGTATGGTTTTTTAATGCTAACATATAATAAACACTTCAAACTGTTATGTTACATACCAGAAATGTTAACATAACAGTCCAATGTTAAGATACCAGCTGTTAAAGTCAGCTGTTTCAACCGATGCCCGCGTGCTTTTGTTAACTGCAAAATTGAAGTGAATTTTCAAATTGAAACACATAAAAGAGAATCATTTTATAAATACCAATTTGAAATGGATGTTAACTGCTCAGGTTTGCACTACGTGTTTCTGCTTATAGATTGTTGTTTTTGTACGAGTCTTTTTAATAATTTGTGTATTTAGCAAGTGGTGTCAATGTCTAATTTTGGAAAGTAAAGTTAGACTTTGGGAAGAGTTTAACAAAAATGTTGAAAGTTGTTGAAAGTGAGTCCTTGTCCATGTTGTAGAGTCAATATTTATTTATTCAGAATAGTTTACCTCAAGGTGCGCCTCGGTGCGCCTTTTTCCCAATCCAATTTTTTAGCACGTAACCTCACAATTTTTCAGTGCTAATTTTCTCGCTTTTCGTATGGAGAATTTGATCTGCTTTTGTGTCATTTATTAAAAACTCGTAAGCTAAGCAAGATATTTTGATGCGGTTTTTTTTCTAGTATTATAAAAACCCTTCGAAATTTTTTGGAAAAGTGGGCGTGGCCCCATATCCGCCCATAATTTTTTTTTTTTTAATTTTATGCTCACAGATGTCTAAAAGGGCTTACAACTTTCTATGTCCAACAAATACTTTTTTTGATATTGCTTATTATATATAAGGTCAAAGCTTGCTAGTTACAATATAAATCATAAACTTACTTGGTACCAAAAAAAAAAAAATTAAAAAGAAAAATCTGGGGCGGAGATGGTGCCACGCCCCCTTTTCCAAAAAATTTCGAAGGGTTTTTATAAGACTAGAAAAAAAGCCGCATCAAAATATCTTGCTTAGCTTACGAGTTATTAATAAATGACATATTTTCGGCAAAATACCCCATAGTGCACTGCTGGTCAATATGTTAGACGCACCCTTACATGCATTGCAAAATATTTTATAACTTTTATTTTGAATACAATTGAAAAAAAGTTGAAATATGAAAGCCTTGGTTATTCAATGATTCTTCAAGTATACTATTCGAAAGACTTTACAAACTTAACAAAATTCTATTTTAAAACATTTTCTTAAAGCAATTTCAAACAAGGCAATTTTTTCTTGGTCACTAGAATAGACACACTTAAACAAATTTATTTTTTGGAAGAAAAGTAACTTACTTTAAAGTTAAATTTTTAATTTGTGTATCTATTTGACGTATTAGAAAAATATAAAAAAAATTGTTTCAGTAATGAGTACCTTCTCCTTTGTTCGTAATAACTTCATATACCCGGTCCTTCATATATTGATACAGGGAATCTATGTAGCACAGCGAAATCTCGCTCGAAGCAAGTTTAATTGCCACAGTTAATGTTTCCCTGTCTTCGTATCGCTTTCCCCCTTCATATACTATTGTGTAAGCCAGCACCAAACATTTTTAATTTCGTTGAGGTCTGGAAAATAAGGTGGCCAAGTCATGATATTAACGTTTTGACTCGAAATAAATGACTTTACTACTCGAGCGTTATGTATAGGAGCATTGTCTTGTTGAAAATTCCATGGTATTGGTCCGAAGAGATCATTAAGCTTTGGAAATACGGACTCCAAAAATGTTTAAAAGCGCTCACCGTTCATTTTCTTAGCAATAAAAATTAAATCAATTGTTCCATAAAATGTGATGGCACCCCATACCATGACTCCACCTTCTCGGCTGTGATCTGGGCCATCTAAATTGAAACGCTTTTCATCAATAAAGACAACCGAACGCCAATCATTAGGTCGAGTGTCAGATTGATCAGTCCACGTCATATACTTATTTTTCGCATATTGAAGCCGTTTTTCCTTGCGTTCAGAAAGTGTTTTTTTCTTGATTTTCAGACGCTTAAGATGCGTTGCATTTCTGATTGTACGCTGAACAATCGAATGTCAAACCAATGATTATCGGTAAGATTATGTTATAGCGATAAGACTGAACCTGTCCAATTCTACATATCGTGAGATATAATCTAAAGCATACTCGTAAAATTTGAATGCGCCGTAAAATGTAAAATTTTTCTTAAATTTTAAGCTGTTATTAAAACATTTTCAGCTCCTTTTTAACCTACTTTCGTCCTTCAGCCCCACTTCCCTGAGCCTTAGCTCTAGCCTCTTATCTACAGTAATTTTTATAAAATTAAAAAAAAAATTATTGAATTGTTAAAATTTTCAACATTTTCGGTTTTGAAAACACCACAAAATGTAAACATCAAGAGTGGCCGAGTAATTTTTTATGCGAAGATAAGGGTCAGACAAAAAGTAAATTCATATCGAGGCACTTGACGCTGATTTTGCTTATGCTACACATTTTGAAGGGAACTGCTGTGTTAAACTGATCGACAAAAAATCAAAATAAAATTTAAACTGATTTAAGTAACCTTATTAATTCTCTTATTTAATGCCCTTACTAAATAAATGTACAATAATAGATATCGACACGCTACATCGATATCTCCAATGATCACATGATCAATGCTAAAATGACTTTTTTCATATTATCACAGGCTCCAGGCACTCATCGTATACCTCACATCAGTCTCGTATATCGTATACCTCACATGGTGATCTTCTCGGGGGCATGGCCGTCATGGGCGTTAGCACAATGACCAAGGAGACAAGTTGCGCAATCGCAATACACGCAATCAATCAGTGGGAGCCACCAACGGCGGCACCACCTGCCTGGATACCAATCACAAGGTCGAGCATCGCGACTACGTAAGTAAAGACCAAACTGATTTTCTTATCGATAACACAAATAATCGAATATAAATCGCACAGGAAATCGGCCTGGAGTGCACGGACGAAGCGGGCAAGATCAAACATCACGACAATCCTTTTATTGAGCCCGTCCAGACACAAACGGTGGTTGACATGAAAGGTAGATATCTCAACTCTATACTACTATGTATATATATATCATTAGGGTGTCCCTATGGTCAAGTGCACTATTTTTAAACGCATACGGCTAGTTCTGTTCATTAGGTCCTAAAGCACTCAGAAATAAATTTTTACCTCAATCGGAGTAGAGAACCCGTGCGACTTGGATCGGAAAATTTAAGATTATATGAGACAAAAAAAAATTTTTTTTTATTTTTTTAATTTTTTATTTTTTTATTTTGTTTATCAGGTCCAAAGAACTCAAAACCAACTTTTCACCTTAATCGGAGTTCGATAACCCATTCAAATTTGCATCGAAACATGAAAAATCTCAAAAATGTATAATTAGTGTTAAAATACAGTTTTTTCATGTTTCAATGCAAATTTCAATGGGTTATCGATCCGTGAGGTGAAAAGTTGGTTTTGAGCTCTTTAGAGTTATGATAAACAAAATAAAAAAATAAAAAATTAAAAAAATAAAAAAAAATTTTTTTTTGTCTCATATAATCTTTAAATTTTCCGATCCAAGTCGGCACGGGTTATCATACTCCGATTGAGGTAAAAATTTATTTCTGAGTGCTTTAGGACCTAATGAACAGAACTAGCCCGTATGCGTTTAAAAATATTGACTTTGACCAAATAAGGGACACCCTAATATATATATCACCTACTCACACGATCTCTATCTCTATCTCTGTCTCCATCTCTCGTCGCTCATCTCAGATGTTATGGTCCTAAATGATATAATTGAGCAAGCCGCTGGTCGGCATAGTCGGGCTAGTGATCGCGGTGGTACGTAGCAAACTATCGATTTTTCGATTAATCTATTTATCGTAACTTACTGTTGCATTGCGTTCATGTTGTAAATTTGACATAATTCCATTGCATATACATACATACATTGAAATATCAAACGTCTTGTAAATTTGCGTTTTTTTGTGTTCTATTCCATGTGCATTCTTTATTTTGGTTTCGCCTTATCGTTTTAAAAACTGACCGATTGATGTAAATACTTAAGTTGAAAAAACGAAACCAATTCATATTTGAACCATTTTCGATTTTGCTGTTTGAATTCATCCTATAATACTATTACTAAGTGCCGTAACGTTTGTTCCTGTGACAACGGATTTTTGCTCATAGTCGTTTCAAATACATATTATAAAAATATTCGTTCCTAAATATTATCTACAAATCTGTATCTAAAATACAAAATAAATCACAACGTTCTACGGATTTCGATACTAATTACTTTACATCAGATATTATCAATATAATCAGATATGCTAAAACTTTTTTGTCTAGAGATCAATTGGTTTTGACGAAAATATTATGTTTGCTTTTAAATTAATACGCATGAGACATGTGCGTTGCAAGGGTTGAAGACTGGCTAATGATTGATGGATTGATTGACTGTTTTAATGGCTTGAAAAATATTTCTAGAGTGCTGCATGTGGACCATAAAAAGCCTATGCATCAGTTTTTTAACCCAATTTATATTAATTCCCAATTCATTTTATTTAACAAAAGAAACAGGAATAAAATCTGAAAGATTTGCCACCCAACAATTTGACTCATTTGCATTAATTAAACAACTTTTTCAATTTACCTTTATCTATTTATTTTTCTATTCTCATTTACACTTTTGTTTTCTACTTTGATTTTCAACAAAGAACTTAAGCTAAAACATACTTAACATTTTTAAAAATTTTACTTATATAAATATAATTATGTATACTTATATCTGTACTCAAATGAATGACTTCTTTGACTCGCCCATTTTATTTAATGCCGTTGATGCTAACAGAAGAAAGCGAAAAACAAGTTAAAAAACAAATAACAAAAAAGAAAATACGACAAAATACCACTACAAAAAAATAATTTACAAGATTTAAATGCAGCAAGCAAGCCAAACACATTCCACCAATTTGATAATTTTGTATGACAAAACTCACACACAGACAAAAATGCAATCACACACACACACACACACACACACACACAGAGACACACCCACACACTGGGACTCGGCACACACAATTGCAAATTATATTGCCGCCTTTCGCTTGACATCTGCCCAAAAGTAGGCAAACATTTTTGGCGTTTTCAAATGCGTCTTTCATTAAGCTTTTGTTAGCTTGCTGCACCGTTACTTTTAGACCTAAGCCTAATATAACGCTGCTTCAGTGCACGCCACAACATAACACAATACAGTTGTTGCGAACAAATCTCAGATGATTCAATCACGTTGAGTTTCACTTTTGCCTCAAAGATCACTTAAAGTAACTTTAGCATATTGTTTTGTATACTTAGCTTAAATAAATAACATTTGTTTAACTTTTTTGTGTTAACATTTCTCCCAAGTAGTATAAATCGATGAATGGACATTCGAAACGTGACTGGAAAATCAAGATAATGATATACAAATTTCAAAAAAGTAAAAAAAAGCAGAGGCTCCAAAAAAACACATACTACACTTGGACAAGAATAGAAAAAATATTTTAAAGTATTATTCATAATTTAAAATAAATATTGATTTGAGTTATGTAAAAGAAAACAACAAACACAGCAAAATTTGTTAGTTTTTGAGTTTTTTTTTTTGATTAATTTATTACTGCATGCCTAAAAAACTAAACCTATACCTAAGTATTTGTACAACAGAGTTATTGCTTTTTTTTCGTAGTTGCTTGCCTTGTTATAAGATTGTTAATTTATTACTTATTTTGAAAAAGCTAATAGCTGAACTAACCTAGTCTTAGTCTAGTTGTCTAGTATATACTATTATTAGCGCATGCTTTTTCAGTAGTCAGTCACAATCACCCAAACCTAATTCAACTATTCGTAATTTAAACCTTGAAACTGATTTACTACATATTAAAACGCTGCGAACTAAATGCTTAACATTTGTATTGGAATATAATTCGCGCTTTTGTAGCCTTACTTATCGATGATCTACAGCTTTTGGGGATTAATTCCAGATTAATATATTATATTCTTAGCTTGAAATGAAGATAACAGAGAGTTTGTAACAATAAAAGTAAAAGAAAAAAATTAAAGTACTTAATGATCAAGTTTTATATCTGTAGTCCGTTGACGATCTAAGGATCTTTCGATTTTTGGGATTGGAATCAGTTAGTATATACTCATTATATTTGTTCGTAGTTCATTTTTCGCGCGCACCAAGTAGCTTTAACGAATACATCTCATTAGTAATGGAGTTGCTTAAAGTATACTAAATGAGCAGAAAAAAGTATAGAGTATCCGAAAGTCGTGGAAAGTTAACTTTATGATATTTAAAGTAGTTAACAAATTTATTAATAAAAGCCCAAAAAAAAGCCTCTCTCTTTTTCGATCAAGAAACAAGAAAAAAAAAGGACACTTATACACACACCTTACACTTACAACCACACACCAACATACACACACACACACATAGTTTATTTCTTTCTGTTTAACCTGAAAAGCTAATGAATAATTTCCAATGCAATGAAGCTTCAAACAAAACATAATAAAACAAAAGAAAAATTGATTAATTCTTTCATACGAAACTACGAAACTCGATCGTATGAAAAATCTGCTATTAAAAAAAATAAACTGCTAATCTGGCTGAGTCAAAGTTGGTCAAATCACAACTAATAACAAACTTTTGTATGGTTCAGTCTCCGTTTACTATTTTCCAACAGAGGACGACGACGAGGACGGGCCGACATTCAAAGACAGGGCACTTGAAGTGATACTGAAAGGCATCGATGTGTTTTGTGTGTGGGACTGCTGCTGGGTTTGGTTGAAATTTCAGGAATGGGTCTCCTTAATCGTCTTTGATCCCTTCGTTGAGCTCTTTATCACGCTGTGCATCGTTGTGAATACCATGTTCATGGCAATGGATCATCACGACATGAACAAGGAAATGGAACGAATACTCAAGAGTGGCAATTATGTGAGTACTCACAACTCACCTTACAGGATCATAGATCAAACCATTCAACTAACCACTTCTCGACCTCGAACCCAATACCGAACCGAAGAACTTTCTTAAAATATTGGTTCGGATCAAAAATATATATGACTATTTTTGCTCATTGCTATGTATTACTCGTATTCATTGTATTCATTGTATTCACTTTGGCAAAACTTTACCTGACAGTTCTTCACCGCAACCTTTGCCATTGAGGCGACGATGAAGCTAATGGCAATGAGTCCCAAATACTATTTCCAGGAGGGATGGAACATCTTTGATTTCATCATTGTTGCCCTCTCACTACTCGAGCTGGGCCTCGAGGGCGTCCAGGGTCTATCCGTGTTACGTTCTTTTCGTTTGGTAAGCATCTGTTGAACATTTAAGTACAGGTCTTGCAGAGATTTTTTTAATTTTTCCTTATTAGCTCAGGAACTAAGGTAGTTTTATGAATCAAGATCTAACTTAGTATATAACGTTATTGTATGTATGATGTTATGACTGTACTCTCAAGTCTCTCAAGGCAAATATGATAATTGTACTAACGCGTACTACTTCTATGCCCCGCTCCCACCAAATAAACTCCCCTCGTGGCCCCCTCAACACAATACACACGAGAGAACATACATACATCCAACGCTAATGTTAACCACGTCCTGCCAATTTACAGCTGCGTGTATTCAAATTGGCCAAATCATGGCCAACGTTAAATTTACTCATTTCGATAATGGGTCGTACTGTCGGCGCTCTGGGCAATCTGACCTTCGTCTTATGCATTATAATCTTCATATTTGCGGTAATGGGCATGCAGCTGTTTGGTAAAAACTACACAGGTATTAAACTATATGCCCAACTGACAATAAAACAAACCCTAACCCAAAACCCAAACCCAAACCCTCTTATCCCTCAACAAACAAACAAAGCAAAAAAAGATCTACTGCAAACAAAACGCAAGTTTTTTTTAGCGTGCAACAAACAATTTTTTCTAACCTAATCTAGCCTAGAACTCAACTTTTGCTCAACTTTTGTCTCCAACATATTTTCAGTCTTCTTTTATTAAATTCATGTTTTTAATTTTTGCCAAATAGTTAAACATCTTCGAACATTGAGAAGCTAAAACAAAATGCTTTGGGCACGGTTTTTCGTTTCGAGATTCATATTTTCATTGCGCTTTTGCAATTGCAATAAATTCGTGAGCGTGACAAAAAATGCATTATAGATAGCTTAAGTCAATATTTGATACGCATTTTGAACTTCCTCCAAATGTGAAGCCAATTATAACATATATATTTATACATGGGATGATGGAACTTTAGTATAATCGTAATTAGCTTTAGAATAAAAGTAGTTTCAGAGGCATTGTAAATATGAAATGTCAATTGAATGAATGAATGAATGAATCATGCACAGCATTCGATGATGTTTCACCATCATCAACCGCACAGTCCAAATTTTACAATCCACGATCTACAGTCTACAGTCCTCAGTGTACTTGGTACAAGTCGGAGATGCTGTGCATGATTAATATTACTAACTACGGTCACTTCGTAGCTTTTTTAATTAAGAGTTATTGAGATTTTTGCATTTCTAAACATATTACTAACTATATCCATATCTATAAATATATATATATATAAATATTTTTTGTATTCCTAATGCTTTGCCCGGCTTACAAACCAAAAAACCAATGCTACCACTAATGATTATAATAATGACAATGACGATAATTATAACGATAATAATTCATATCAACATCCGCATACATCAATTACAAATCGAATTAAATTAATGAATGATACCTAAACTCCTCCCAACAAAAAAAAAAACACATTGTCAAAATCAAAACTAAATTCTTAATCAAACAACGATATCAAAAATCAAATATAAATCTCGCAATTTTCATAATCAAATGAAATCCGTAAATGCAGCTGCGTGTATTCAAATTGGCCAAATCATGGCCAACACTTAATTTACTCATTTCGATTATGGGACGCACCATGGGCGCTTTGGGTAATCTGACATTTGTACTTTGCATTATCATCTTCATCTTTGCGGTGATGGGAATGCAACTGTTCGGAAAGAACTATCATGGTAAGTACTCCTGACAGTTATTTAGCTCTTCGTTTCAAGAGCCTTCTATCGATGTGCATTTTATCGTTTTGTCGTTCTTTCTTTAAATATGTGTGCGTATTTATAAATATATTTATTAAAGGGCTCGGCGAAAAGCATAACATACATTGTATATGTATCTCTAAATTGATGTATACTGTTTAAGTTGTTTTACTATTTCAAATCGTTGTTGCTTAAGTTTATTGATAGCTGTGAAAGCGATTGCTTTTCGTTTCGTTTTCCGTTTGTAACAAGCCGAGCCTTTTTCCTTCTTTGTAATCTTAAAATACATAGGTATATGTATATGACAGGTACTTTAGCAATTTGAAATAAATAAAATTTAATTACTCTTACAAATATTCTATGAACTGCCATAATAATTAATTAATAATGTAGTTGTAACGTTGAAAATACAATTCAGTGTCAGATTGAAGTGATTGTAATAATTATTGAACTCCTTTATAAATATTGTAAATTAATGAGAATTATCGAAATTATTCAATTTTAATCTTATAAATTAATTGGGTAATAATTTGGTATAGAGAAGCTCTAATCAGAGTTCTTTTTTTTTTTGTTAGTTTAACTTTAGAGTAGGTTCTATTCCGTCTTCGATTGAATTCATATTTCCGTCCGAGAACAGATTGTTAATAAGGGGTATATTTGGTAATTTCGCTGCATTAACTTTAAGTTTAAGTTGAGTTTTGGGTCCCATTGCTGGCTGTCTGGTGCCATTGTCTTCAGTAAGTACTAGCGTCCAACGAGCTAAACTTTTTCTTTAGCTTAATTACTTCAAGCTCTCTTAACTTTATAATAATAAATAAAAAAAAAAACAAACCGCAAATCTGCAACTTGCTGCATTAATTGCATCCCAAAAGCAGCTCGCGATTTGTTTTTCATTTTGTGTTTTTCTTTGTTGATTTACCCCAATATTTAGTAGATTGCGGTTTTTGTAAGAACTTTTCCCGCATTTGCTTACACTGTTTTTATGGGTGCTGTTGCCATTCTGCACACGCTTTTTGTATGTGGCCTTAGTAACACGCAGAAAATATGAAATAAAACCAAAAACCGATCCTTTAATTGTGCTCAATTTCTCAGACAAAACATTTTTGATTAATGACAAGTCTATCTATTCGTTAACGCAACAGATCATAAAGATCGTTTTCCGGATGGTGATCTGCCGCGCTGGAACTTCACAGACTTCATGCACAGCTTCATGATCGTGTTCCGGGTGCTATGCGGTGAATGGATCGAGTCCATGTGGGACTGTATGTACGTGGGCGATGTCTCCTGTATTCCATTCTTCCTGGCCACCGTTGTCATCGGCAATCTTGTGGTAAGTAATTAGTTAATTAGTTAATCACATTGATTCTTATACATTATATGCGTATGTCTGTTTATTTGCAGGTTCTTAACCTTTTCTTAGCCTTGCTTTTGTCAAATTTTGGTTCATCCAGTTTATCAGCACCGACTGCCGACAATGATACGAACAAAATAGCCGAGGCCTTTAATCGAATTGGCCGATTTAAAAGTTGGGTTAAGCGTAATATTGCTGATTGTTTCAAGTTAATACGTAACAAATTGACAAATCAAATAAGTGATCAACCATCAGGTGAGAGGACCAACCAGATCAGTTGGATTTGGAGCGAAGGTTTTTATCCACTTGTTTTCAACTATTAAAACTACTTTTAATTATATAATCTGTTATGATATACATATAATATCAATAAGATATATATGTGTATATGTATGTATATAAATATATATTAAATATATATACATATATTGCGTATACTAGCGGTTAACGTTAACTTCAACTCAACACAATTGGCCAAACAAATTGATCAAAATACAACTTCTAGTTCAGTCAAAAAAAACCTCATTCGTCTGAACTGTAAACACACACAAAATTAACGTATATAATGCTCTTTAGTTAGTTTTTCAACACCCACCATAACCCCCCGCCACCATATAGAATCCGAGTATTCATAACCATATAGAATCCGAGTATTCATAAACGTGAAATCTACTTGCCAATTATATCGAATTATCGATAATTATGTCTAAAAAAAATCGAATCAAATTGCGTCTCATATCGTTTTCTTATTTCGAAGTTGAGAGATTTATGTATTTTTGGTTTCCGTTCGTTTTGAACATAATTGTTGTTGTTCAAGAACCTCACGAGACTATACATATGTGCATTGTACATATGTATGTATGTATATATGTATGTTTATGTATCTGTCTATGTCTATATACATATATATACCAATTGTATCTGCATTTGTATTTGTATGTACTCGTATGTATGCATCTGGGGCCATCAAGAATTTCGCCGAGTGTGACATAACCGATACGGTCACTTCATACCCGATCTATCTATCTACCTAGTAATCTACCTAAGTACCCACCTACCCAGCCTATATGATAATAAGATTCATAGCGTTAGTGTGTATTTAGTCGAAATGTCATATAAAACATACATGCATACATATAATTCCTTTTAAAAATAAAGTATTTAAATTTATTTCCTGTACTCGTACTTAGTAACTCGTCGCTCTTGCTATTCGTTATCTTCTACTCGTTACTTTTCACTTTACCCATACCTACTCGTCGTACTCGTTCTCGTTGCATTTATAATTATATAGATATGTACATTTAGTATGTCTATCTATCAGTTCAAACTCGTCGTATTCGATTTTTGGGTATAGAAGAGCTTGTGTCAAGTTTTTGATTTTTCTATCGGTTTCATAATTCCCACATTCCCTACAAACAAATGTTGCATCCTCAAAAACAACAACAATTTTACACAGCATTCTTTGGGCCTCGAATTAAAAGCTCCACATTAGACATATTTCAATGAAATCAAATATATAAAGTCTATTGATAATTTGCTAGTTAAATGAGAAAAAAAAAACACTAATAATAACATTTTATAATAGTTGCTCATTATAACGAAAAATTATATAAATTGAAAGTAAAACAGTGGATTTGATCCTTCATCTAGTATTAAAGAACTTTTATTTTTCGATATTATTGTTGTCTGTGTATATTGTATATTGTATATGTATGGAATTTACTTATTATCAAAAAAAAAAAAATATCAACAATTAGCTTTAGCACTTCAATTTCATCATTAAGTTGTATTTAAATGTAAACTTAGTGCTTATGTAATAATTTATGTACATGTCTAGCCAAAAGGCCGGAAACGTGATCTTTTTGATGCGACAAAGTACTGTTCATCATTCATTGTTTATCGATAATTCATCATTCATCTAGCGATCATGCCATCTCACTCAGCAGCTCTTGCTCTCGTATCTGGGAGCCGGATCAGATAATTTTTCGATATGCGTTGTTTGCTGTTGTGTTGTGTCAGGACCGTTTTCTTAACTATCGTATATGCGAAAGTAATTGACTACAGTACTTAACGTGTTTACTTTTGTTTCTCATCTTTTTACTTGATCGGCTATCAATAAGTTTAAAAATGTGGCCGTATTTGTGTTCGTATGTTTTTGTGTTTTGCATTATGTGTCGTAATTAACCAAATCAATCTCAATATGATATTAATTGCATAACAATCTATATTCTTTTTCATTTATATACACACATATATTATGGCTTGTCATTTCAAAACTAAAAAAATCCAAAAATAAATCAAAATAAATAATCGTATTGTATTGGCCGACGAATCCATGCTTTATATTGTCGAACCAACTAATGAATCCATCAATCAACAACGACAACAACTAACAACCAACAATCTACAACGACGACAACAACAACAACAACAACAACAACAACAACAACAACAACAAAACAACGACAACAACAACGACAACAACAACGACAACAAACAACAACAACAACAATAAAAACTCTTGCGAACGGCAACTGCTTGGGCTGAATTCGTTTTGAATTCGCTTTTTGATTTTCATCATCCCAACCCATACATGTACAACCATATATATATACATATGGATTGTATGTATATGTGTTCTATATATATATGCCATTCCTACATACATAAATATATATACATACATATATATTTATATATATATAATGTAACATGTACATATCGAAAATTAAATGTGTGTTTATAATACTATAATATATAATTCGAAATGCGATGATATTCGGATACGAAAAAGGCAAGGGCGTTTGTCGTTGTATATCTGCAGAGCATGGTGACAACGAACTGGAGCTAGGACACGACGAGATCCTCGCCGACGGTCTAATCAAGAAAGGTATCAAGGAGCAGACACAGCTGGAGGTAGCCATTGGTGATGGCATGGAGTTCACGATACACGGCGATATGAAGAACAATAAGCCGAAGAAATCCAAATATCTAAATAATGCAACGGTAAATAACACAACTCGAATCGATATTAACTATTATAATAAATATACTATCGAAACATGCATATACATATGTTTATATATGTATATCTGGATATAAGTATCTTCGATATATGTATATTTATATGTACATGTAGTGTCAGCATTTATTTTGACTATGTATTTTATTATATTAAATTATATACAATACATACTTAGACTAATTTCTTAACGAAAACAAATTGATTTATATTATTTATTCATTTCCTTTTCGTTTATTTATTTGTTTTTTTCTTTTACATATAACTGTCTATATGTGTACTGTTATGTGTGTGTGTATTCCACAAATCCAATCAACAAAAAAAAAAAAAAAAAAAAACCATACAAAAAATGATAAACCAACCAATATAACCAACTGAACCCGACACTTGAACTGAAATCGTTCCAATATATATAAAAAAAAAACAAAAAAAAAAACAAAATATATATTATGATATATGAATAATTATACAGATGATTGGCAACTCAATTAACCACCAAGACAATAGACTGGAACACGAGCTAAACCATAGAGGTTTGTCCTTACAGGACGACGACACTGCCAGCATTAACTCATATGGTAGCCATAAGAATCGACCATTCAAGGATGAGAGCCACAAGGGTAGCGCCGAAACGATGGAAGGCGAGGAGAAACGTGACGCCAGTAAAGAGGATTTAGGTCTCGACGAGGAGCTAGACGAGGAGGGCGAATGCGAGGAGGGTCCACTCGACGGTGATATCATAATACATGCTAACGACGAGGATATACTTGACGAGTATCCAGCTGATTGCTGCCCCGATACGTACTATAAGAAATTTCCAATCTTAGCCGGTGACGATGATTCGCCGTTCTGGCAAGGATGGGGCAATTTACGACTGAAAACTTTTCAATTAATTGAAAATAAATATTTTGAAACAGCTGTTATCACTATGATTTTAATGAGTAGCTTAGCTTTGGTAAGTCAACTACAACTACTTACAAAAAAAAGAAAGAAATTTTTCAAGACAAACACATATTTTTGCGATTTTCAATTGTTGCAATTTTTGTAACAGTCTGTAAAATCCCAAAAATAATTAAACTTATTACAATTAAAAAAAAAAAAAGTAGTTAATCAAGCCTTGCTGAAACTTTACCAAAGTTGATTGCTTCATTGATTTTTAGGCTTATAATTTGATTCTTGAGTTATTTAGAGTTTTGCTAGTGCAGCATAGTTCGCTTAGATAATTGTGTTATATTTTCTTAAAAATATAAATGTAATTTTTTTTATTTTTTTTGTTTCAAAATGCAACTGATAGCAACACAATCCACATTGCATTCTGCCTAACAGCTTCCCATTCCTCTGAGATATGACAAATATCTTCGGTTTCTCGAAGCTTCAAATATCCTTGCAGCTTATATGTATTCAAATTTGCGTTACTTTAGTTCGCTGAATTTAAAATTTGAAGAATCCAATTCAAAAATCTACTTATTAACCGATGTTTAATCGATTTTAGTGAGCACTGATCAAGACATTCTCATATTATAGGTTCAATTGAAATGATTGCAATAAGATTTTTTTTCATTTTAGCTCTAAGCTTTTTTCATCTGCAAGGGTATTCAAAATCGTATAGCTTTCAATGAAATCCCTTCTTTTCTATAGCCACTTTTTAAGCTGTTGCTATCTGTAGCACTTGAATTCAATTTTAATTTAATACATTTTAGAGCGATATTTACATCGTGAGTAGTTCAATGATCCTCATGAAGCCAACTTTCGACTTAGGCTTAGGCATAATCGATTAGTCAAACGGTTTGTGTCTTTGCTTAAGCCGAAAGTGTCCCCACTAAATTTGATAATATAAATCAATTGGGAACTGGCTTTCATTGAGTTTGTGTGTGCGTTATTGTGAAAAATACTCTTTTAGGGTTTTTTGCGTAGCTTTAGCTTTTGTGGTTAGACGCTTATGCGTATTATTTCAAGAATTTTGTCTTCAATTTCTTTGAAAATTTTTCTTTAATTGCGTTTGACTTTGATTTGTCCGTAAACAAAGAAATAGACACAAAACAAAAATTTAACAAAGTTGCCATTTTTCTTGCGCGGAAAATAAAGAGAATTAATCATTAATATAATAATAATATATAATGTTATTAAAAAAAAAGAAAGATCAAGAGTAGAAACTATGATATGAGTAAAGCCAGTAATCCGGCTGCACCAACTTAATAACTCGTACCAGAATTGTTTATGGTTATCTAGCTTATTTAACTGCTTCTAGATACAATGTATATGTGTGTACTTGTAATTCATATCTTTTACAAATTACTTAAATACCCCCTTCACCGACACCGAAACAGGCTTTAGAAGATGTACATCTGCCGCAAAGGCCCATTCTGCAGGATATTTTATACTATATGGACAGAATATTTACGGTTATATTCTTCTTGGAGATGTTAATCAAGTGGTTGGCCCTCGGCTTCAAAGTGTACTTCACGAATGCGTGGTGTTGGCTTGATTTCGTTATTGTCATGGTAAGTCATCATGTTGGCCAAGCTGCCAAGAACAATACTTTCAACACTTTTTATTTTTATTTACGTGCACTAACTTATCACGAACGAAAATTTTAATTTCAATTTTAATTCGAATCTGGATCTGAGTCGAAATCTATTTTTTGACTAACGACTTTATGAACTCACAACCAATTTATTTTATCAAAAGATAGATACATACATAAACTCTGTACAAATTTAAAAAAAAAAGACAAAAATGTTACACAAACTGACTTTTCGGACTGAATCTGTTATATAAATTTGTATATGATTTATGATTTTGCTATAAACTGCGTATAAATATGTCAATACTCTAGATTACTGCTGCAAATATAACAGTTTAACAGCTAGGAGATCTGTTATACAGATAACATATAATATACATCTGTATGTAAATGTAGTATAACAATTGGCTCACCCTTGCAAATGCCATGTATTATAAAACCCGGTTATAACCCATAGAGTAAACAGTTTTAGCCCAAAACTTAGTTAGTGATTTACCTAGTTAGTCTAAGCGTAAAAAACAAATTTCATTCGTACTTAACTTACATATACTATACCATACCTAATATACTTATTTTAGTACAATCAATCATTTCGAGTTCGAGTTTTCAGTTTAATTCAAGTTTCGATATTGATTGTGATTTTGATTTCAATATGCGTTGATTTTGACTGGTTTCTAAAGCTGTTTATGCTTAAATGCATATCATGAATTTATGTAATGGTCGTTTAGCTGTCGCTAATCAATTTGGCTGCGGTCTGGTCCGGAGCCGACGATGTGCCCGCCTTCCGCTCGATGCGGACCCTACGCGCTTTGAGGCCATTGCGCGCCGTTTCGCGATGGGAGGGCATGAAAGTAAGTAATCTCTATCGGGACATCTTTCTCTCTCCCTCCCTCTCTCTCTATCTATCTCTTTCTCTTTTTTTCTCTCTGTCATATATACAGAGCTGTGTCTTGCTCTCGCTTTTTTGTGTCTCTCTGTCTAACCCTAACTCTGTTTCTCTTTGTATATACATATACATGCATATTTTTGTCGCTGTGTGTGTATGTGTGTGTGTGTGTGTGTGTGTGTGTGTGTGTGATATAGATAGCCCAAATATGCATATCGATATACATATGCTAATAAATGTTGTAGCACGTACATACATAGTACTTAACAATCTCTACCTTTACAAACCGTTATACGAAAAAAATCAACTTTAATTGAGAGCTTTAAACTTCCCGCTGCTGTTTTTACAACATTTACATTTACAATAAAAAGAATCGCGCACTGCTGTCCGTATCACTATCTCTCTCTCGCGCTCAACATATCTCTTCCACTCTCTCTTTCTCCCTCTGTCTCCTACAACCGCTGTTTTATTTTAAAAATGCGCTGCCGCTTAGTGTTATACATATTGTGTTTACGTGTGTGTGTTAAGTGTATGTAAGTGCATCATGCTGCACTCAAATCAAACTGTTATACTGTTGATAAGGCAGCAGGTATGGCTTATTTAGCTGCAGCAGACTTCTGCTCCATATTCTCGCATATGTATGTATGTGTGTCGGTGTGTCGGTGTGCATATGTATATGTATGTGTGCTATATTTATCTATGTATGTTGAAAACCAAAAATTGTGTGCATAGGGCGACGCTATGCTAACTGTAATACCAGCCAGTTCATACATTTATATTGTTTTTAACGATTGTATTAACTCACCAAAAATAACCATAGCATACCTTTTTATATACCTGTATAACAGTTGTATTACATTTAAACCCATACTCTTGCATAAGAATTAAATCATTAAGCAGTTGTATTATATTTATGTATACATACATGTATCATATGTATTTTTTTATAAATCTTGCTTATTTTGTTGCAATACCCAAATCTATGTATTTATGTATTAATGATGTATTTTGAGGCTGAGACGCTTTGGCATTGTATATTATATATTTCAACTGTTATAGCATTTTATACAGTACTGTCTCTAGTGTAGCGTCAATAATCGAAGTATTAGAAAAGTTATTTAGGTTTGATAAGTCTGTACAATATGTATAAATCTATGTACATGTATATTTAGTGCTAAGCCAATATGTACTTGTCAAAACTGTTATACACATATGTATAAGCGTGATTAGAATACGAATGTATGTAAGTAGTTTGGTTCAAACGCAATTCCCTCTCAATTAATCGTCATATCGCGCTTACTGTAAAGATTTTATTTAAATTGAGTACAAATAGAGTCCATAGCGTACTTGATATATAGACATACCTTTATATACATTAGACCCTAGCGTAAATAGTGGCCTTGAATTTTCAACCTTACCTACTACATAACTTAACATTATAAAGCGCTCCGAACCCGACTCCGACTCCGATTCCGAGACTCCCTGTATCAAAAGCTCAAACAAAATTTAGAGGCACCGGTAAAATATTATTTTAATGTACCCTCTATGATGTACAAGATGATGCACCACCACTGTACAAAGACTCGAATAACTGAACTTCTCGTTTCGACCTAAGTGTCGTCTAGTGTACAAATATCGTAGGTACAAACTCGTAATACGATACGATTGTATATACTCGTATATTGTATATAAGTGATATCAAATAGAAAATGAAAACCAATTCCAATTCCAATTCCAATACCAAACTAAACGTAACCAAAACGACAGTCGAATACAAGTGCAATTCTTGTGTCGTTTGACACAGATTGCGTATACGCAGTGGTGGCAGTGTTTTACTTAAATACAAGCCGCATCCAAAACTAACTCTGAACATAAACAGTCACCGCTTGGTCTCTGCTACAATCGATCCAATTTCAAAATTGAAAACCCCAAAAATAAATGAAACTTATGTACCTACCAACCAGCCGAACATATCCACGAACCAATCGAGTCCGGCAGCAAAGTTTGAGCAAAAATGTGTCAATATAAAGACAAAAGCCAAATGAAACCCGAAAGCAATTAATTTTGAGAAAAACCTAGTGAATAACGTCGCGCGGCTATACAATAGACCAAAAGGCAATGCAAGCGTCACCACGGAGGACAATTAAAGGATTTGTAAATATATTATTTGGCAGCACCTAGGAATTGTAATTGTATTTGCATTTGTAAATGTAATGTAACTCTAAATGTAACTTTAACTTTAAATGCATATAGTTCGTGACCATGACCATGACCATAAGCATTCATAATCAAAAAAGAAAACTTCCATCACTTGGTCCATGTCAATGTCAATGTCAAAGTCAATGTCAATGTCCTCTTGCCATTAGGCGTTTGCATGCCAAATTCGTCCATTGTGGAGCGTTGCGCGGCAGTTTAGGGTGCAAAAAAAACAAAATATACTTACATATACTACTCTTTAATTTATCAACAAACTTGAAGTATCGATATATGTGTGTGTCTGTGTGTGCGCGTAAATGTTAATTAGCAGTGTAGCAGCAAAAAAAAATCATTGAATGTTTACTTCCATCATATAAAGCACATACACGCGCCCTCTTCTAATATTACTAGTATCTCTGCTACAATTTATATTTTTTATCGATTGAGGATCACGATCTCGTCTACGCTAACTTCTACTGCAATGAATCTCTTATATTACTATTTACTTCAGAATAGCCTGTAGCCAGTCTGGCGATCTCTTTTACTTGTACTACTACTTGCGCTCTCTTCTACGCCCACTTCGACTAAGTAATAATTACTTGTAATTAAGAACGCGATCTCTTTTACTTCTACTACTATTCGCTTATTACCAATTGAGGGTCATATACTCGTAACTTTTACTTCAACTACAATACCAGCCACTTCAACAATTACTTATTTACCCGTACAAAATCTACTGTTATACTCAAATTAAATATTACTCTTACCCCCTAACTACTTTGAGTGTTGTATGTAAATCTCCTGAAACTTGTGTTGTACCCAGAAAAACATAAACAGAAAATCAAATATTGAGCTATTGTTGTACTTGCCCAGTCGTAGCGTATATTTGAACCACAACTACATGCATAACTATAACTATATTAAGTATTTTATTATACTTCTAATGTTTGTCCTATATTCATATATAGTTTATATGTCTTGCAATGTTACATTTGTGTGTGTGCGTAACTATACAAGTGTATGTCTATGTATGTATGTGTGTGTGTACACTTATATAATTATATAAATATAATTAACTAAATACTTTCATATGTATGTGTTTTATGTACTTACAAGACTCCTTATATACTTACCTTATATACTTACTAACATAATACTAGGCTATCGAATAAGTAACCTCTCTCAATCTGTAAGTTTAAGGCTAGGCTCGATCCTCCCATCTTGTACCAGAGTACCAGAATAAAACAAAAAAAAGAACAACAATATGCAGCAGTTATTAGTACCTACTTACTTACTTAAAGGTTATTTCAGTTATGTATGAATTAAATAACGATTTGAGTTTGAGTTTGAGTTTGAGTTATAACCAGAACAAGTACGACAGGACAAAACACTTTACCACGCTTACTACTTTACCCAAAAGATATAAAACACTTACATATATCGTATCTTTTTTTCAATATCAAATAAATACCGAAACAATGATAATTATGATGATTTAAATGTTTTAAATTGTTAAACTTGGCACTATTCGAACTATATCGAAACTAGGTATCGCTTATCAACTTCGTTGCTTCACTTGTTGGAGCTGGTGGTATTCAAGCCTTCAAGACTATGCGAACGTTAAGAGCACTGAGACCACTACGTGCCATGTCCCGTATGCAGGGCATGCGGGTACGTACTTTCATACATACCATAAAAACAAACCAAACCAACCCAAACCAAAAAAAAAAGAAAAACAAAAAAAAATACAACAATCAAATACAATAAACAAGCAAACTTTTCAAAACTACATTCCACATCAGTATCAATATCAGTATCAGCATCCAGTATCAATTTCAATCATTTTCGATTACAACTTTTTTAAATACCAACCATAAAAATACCACTCTTATACGCGAGCTGTATTACTCCTATACATATTCATGCCACAACTAACAAGCGAAAAACCACACACACCAAAACCAAATTAAATCTCTTAATTAGTTGACTACAATTATAATCAAATGTATTTAGTCAAATTATTAGTAAAACTTAAAAAAAAAATACCAAAAAAATGCCATAAAATAAAATTATCAAAGTGCAGCTGATGATATTTTGTTGTCCTTAGATACATTATCAATTAGATTGCATCCAAAATTTATTTGACTGATTAGTTAAACTTTGTCTCTCTCTCGCTGTCTTTCTCTCTTGCCGCCGTCTTATCGTATTTGTCATATTCTTTGTATCTTTTTAACTATACCGAACACGTCTTATTTAATACAACCGTATTAGCATACTCTAACTTTTAATATTACTTTAATATTACAACTGCAACTGCAACCGCATTTATTTAATTAGATTATCCTTAACTAAAACTTCAACTTGAACTTAAATTAATCACATTCTCAGCTTCTCCAACTCATTCTTTGCTCTGCTCGCTCTTATTGTCAAATGGGTCTGATCATCTCAATCCAGTAGCTCAAAATTATACCACCTCTTAGGTTATTTTCGCTTCATCAAATCGTAGCTATAGATAATTCATAGTAATTAATTATATACATAATTATTTTGCCTGCCAGAACACAGACATCGAATTCTTTAAATATTGTTTTATTACACATCCACCTCTTTAATATTGTGATCAAAGATGTAGATTTATTACCATACGAGTTGGTAGACTAAAGATTGAAGTTATTTCTACTTAAGCGATTTTATTATGTTCACGTCAACTATCAACTTATACTTTACATATTTATGATATTTGATAGGCAATAATGAATTTTCTCTGAAAGATATTATTTAATAATTAATAGTTTTACCAAACATATTCGATAAATATCAGCATATTTTAACTTATTAGAATATCTTGTAAGGTCAGAGTATAATTTGTAACAGATCAGAGAGACATATATTCTCCTTATTGTAAGCAACTGTTATAAACAGTTCATAGATACATTTATAAAGTTGATTAAAATGGAAAAACAAAATTATCTTAAGAGGAAAGAGGAAGGCTGGTGATGGCATCATCACTGTTTGGGAAACCTATTGTTAGTCTCAATAAATAAAGCAACATCAATCAAGGGCGTCGGCAGCTTTTCAAGCAGGGAGGGCCAAAATATTTTTTTCACGTTTTCACAATCACTCGGGATGGATTTCGAAAGCTAAATAATGGAAAGCTATGAATGAAGGGGAGAACAACGGCCCCCTGCCGACGCCCTTGACATCAATAAAAAAAATAATGAAGTTCTACAAATTAGAAAGGTCGCTAAAAAACAAACACTTTAAAAAAAATAATAATTATTATAATTTTCGTATGAAAATCTAATAGTTTCATGGTGACATTGATACAGAGATGAATTTTAATCGGGTAAAATACATCAATTCTAAGTGACTAATCAATGAACTATTGCCAATACATACATATGTACATACAGTAGGCGCACTTGTTCATTTCAATCTGATATTACCTAAAATCCATTCCAGCCATTGAATATGCATATGTTTAGTTAAGTTATATAATTAAATCATTCGATTGCGTGCACCAAATATATTTAAATTAGAGTTATTGCACATCAAAGTACTTCAAATTACAATTAGTTATATGTACCTACTATTCGATTGGCCCATTCTAATTTTACGTTAATGTAAATGCCATGTTGTATATTGTATAGTGTGTGTTTAGCTACTGCTACTTATTTTACAATTGCCTATTGCTTTTGCCGAATATTTAATATCTGTCTGTCGCATGCTTTAAAGTTTTAACAATTGAGTAATATTTACTTTAAACAACTAGACACTGTTGTTAGACACCATATCATGTACAATAACTATCATCATAATCTATACAGTAAATAGACACATTAATCCTGTCAACACACACCAAATGTACCATGCTTACTACACATACTAATACTAATACGCATACTAATTAAACTAATGAACATATACTATTATCAAAATAACTAAATAACTCTCTGCATTTATTGTATTATATTCTATATACTCTCCCTCCAAAACAATAACAAAACACACTCGAACAAACAAAATGCCATAATTCACTGCGTTCCGTTCCTGAAACCCTCAACCTCAACTCCACATCAATCTGAAACCTTTGAAATGTCCTCTCATCGAAATCAACATCGACATCGTTGTGAACGACGACCCAACAAATGTGCCTAAATTACGAAAATAAAAATCAATAATTAAAAAAATATGTTATCAAAACACACAAAATTATCGATAAACCAGGTCGTCGTTAATGCGCTGGTACAAGCTATACCGTCCATCTTCAATGTGCTATTGGTGTGTCTAATATTTTGGCTAATTTTTGCCATAATGGGTGTACAGCTTTTTGCTGGAAAATATTTTAAGGTACGTGCAAACGTTTTTCAAGACAATCAAAAACCAAATCAATTCCAAAATACCGAAAACCAAAATACCGAAAACCCAAGAAAAACAAGAAATCAAACAAAACAAAGTCGAAAAGTAGTGCAAATGTCTGCAAAAAAGAATTGTGTTACTTTTTGATTTCGAAATCCTAGCAGCAATTAATTAGCAAATTAATTAATAATCAAAATAAAATGAAAGTCTTCCACTTGAATGAAATGCGTATCTTTGCATCTATTTTTCGTAAATAGTTGATCAAATGTGAATCGATTAAATTTTTAAACATATGCATATAATAAATATATACATATATGTATTGAAAATATGTATGTGTATATAACGATAATACAGTGTTTGTCGCCTGTACTTGTCCAGACAAATTTCTGTAAATAGATATGCTGCTGTACATACTTCGGTAAAATATTTAATTTTCAAATTGACACAAGTATTGTATATGACCAACTGTATCGCCTTATAGAGAGCATTTCGGTTGGGAAATCAGCATGAATACTACTAGTTTTACATAAGTTCGTCTATCGAACTATCAAACTTACTACTGTACTCGTACTCGTACTCGTATATTATGCGACAAGGCAGTTGCACTAATTCTTATACGTAAACATTGAATACATCAAATTAGTACACTCTTTAGTACTAGTATTTAGTTTTGCCTTTTGCACTCAAACTACTCGTAATCGTACCCCAACTAAGTTCTAGCCATGTGGGTGCTATTTATCAATGCAAATTACCGAGTATCAAATGCTAATTAGCTGCTGAAATTACACACAAAAACATATCTTAAATCTACGATACTCGTACACTCTCCCCAAAACAGAATAATACATTTTTATTTATAATTAGCTAGAGCTTAGCTACATTTTACTTTTAAACCTTTTGCAATTTGCAACTGCTGCTTTTAGACTACCGCAATAAGTTAACATCAAAGCGAACAGCTAAAGACATTTTTGATTTTGAAATTAAAAAAATGTGTGATTTAATTGATAATTTGTAAGCCTTTGGAGCAGGGCTGTCGACTCGCTTGCAAAGGATTTTTATATGCCCTATACCCATCAAACGATTGAAATAGCGCATGATAAATTTGAGCTTATGCATGCAACTGATTACACACAAACACATGGTGTACTCTGAGTACACTGAAAAAAAGATCATTTTCTAAAATCAAGAACATTCATCTTAAATATTTTGTTCTTGAAATAAGAATATTTTAAGACCAATTTACTAAAGCTAAGAATATAAATCTTGAAAGTTGTAAGTTTTTAATATAAGAATAAATATCTTAAATTTAAATATTTTGTTCTCAATATGAGACCATTTTAAGACAAAACTACTAAAAATAAGAATATTATTCTAAAAAAGATGAAGTTCTTAATATAAGAATATAAATCTTAAAATGTTTGCACTTCTTGAGACTAAAAATTCACAACTGGTTCTGGCTTTTCAAAGATGACATTCGGCTTTGATCGCTGGTCAAGTCAGCACAACGGTACTGGCGATAGAGACTGGCATCTCTTGAAACAGCTGTATACCGAGCCATGCTCCTTGCATTCTGCAAGTGTTTTGTGTGTTGTTGTTTGTTATTTAGTGTCATATCGACATTACTAGACCTCAAGTTAACTAAAAATTACTTTATTCTTCTTAAAATGTTAAAAAGCTTAATCTTAATATGAGATTTTTTATCTTTAGTATTCAAAACTTTTTCTTCTTAAAATAAGAACATATAATCTTAAAAAAATAATAAGTTTTATTCTTATAATAAGAATTGTGGTCTTGAAAATTTAAGAATTTATGGTCTTTAAAATAAGAACTTGGTCTTAATTATAATGTTCTTAGAATCAAGATGTGTTTTCTTACTTCAAGATTTTCATGTTCTCGAAGCAATTTTTTGGACCAATGTTCTTAGTTCTGAGACCAAAATCTTGATTTTATAATCTTTTTTTATCGTGTATTAAAGGGATTTTGTCAAGCATTTTCTTAGACATGATCAACCTCAACAGAAAATCGACTCCTTCATTCTTTCGTCCGTGTGTCTGTAAAATTGCATTAATTTTTTTATAGAAATTAGTAAGGACCGTAATCATTTTGAGTTACATGGTAATAATTTCTTAATTTTTTTTAAAGATTATGATTTATTTTGAACGAGAAAAATAAAAATAAATAATGAACATTTGTGAGTTTTATTTCTTCGTTCAAAATTAATCACTATAATCTTTTTTCGTATGTGTATTTTATGTAATTGATTTTTTGAAGTAAAAAAATAACAATAATCATTGTTTTAAATAAGAAAATTTGAAAATTAGGCTTCCTGTATGCCAAACCTTGTTTGTGTGTGTGTGTACTAAGCTACTCGTATTCGAATTTCATCAAATATAAAACTAATGAGACTGGTTTGAAATCCTTCAAAGCTTATATCATAGTTAAAAACAGAATTGCTGGGTGCAGGGTATTGTCCAGTCGCTGATTGCGGCAGTATAAAAGCAGCTCTTCCTCTATTTGCCTTATGTAATATCGCATAACTGAAACGCATTTTTCTTAAATTGAAAAACTTCCCAAAAAAAAAAAATTAAAAACCAAAAATCATCTCTACGACGATGACAACGATGATGCTGCTCATGATTATGCTGATGATGATGACGATTTATACAGTGCGAAGACACAAATGGAACGAAGCTCAGCCATGAGATTATACCGAATCGCAATGCATGCGAGAGCGAGAACTACACGTGGGTGAATTCAGCGATGAATTTCGATCATGTAGGTAACGCGTATCTGTGCCTTTTCCAAGTGGCCACCTTCAAAGGCTGGATACAAATAATGAACGATGCTATCGATTCACGAGAGGTAATGTTGTCCAGTTTTAATAACCTACTTACTTATTACTACATCTTGCATACACTGACATATGTATATACTAAATATTATAAATACCTATAATATTTATTGGTTATGCGCTTTAACAAAAACATTAAACGCAATTGTTATTTCCAGTAATTTTTTATTAATCAAACATATCTATCTATACATTTTTTTCTCTTTTTTATATGAACTACAACTCCAACTCCAACAACATCATCAACAACACTATACTACAATAACAACCACAAGCAATGGCTCACAACAACACTACTACAACAACAACACTGTCGAATAACACTAAAAATGATCCATTCACAACTAAACTAAAAAATACCCGCTGCGAATTGCAACGCAAAATTTGATATCGATATCATGGTTACCACTATCGAAACTGCAAAAAAATCAAATAAAACAGGTGGACAAGCAGCCGATTCGTGAAACGAACATCTACATGTATTTATATTTCGTGTTCTTCATTATATTTGGATCATTTTTCACACTCAATCTGTTCATTGGTGTTATCATTGATAATTTTAATGAGCAAAAGAAAAAAGCAGGTGGATCATTAGAAATGTTCATGACAGAAGATCAGAAAAAGTACTATAATGCTATGAAAAAGATGGGCTCTAAAAAACCATTAAAAGCCATTCCAAGACCAAGGGTAAGACAACAACAAAAATAAAAAAAAAATAAAATAAATAAATAAATAAATAAAAAATTAAGAAAATAGAATGAAATTATGCAAAGTGTCAAAATTAAGCCAACTAACAAATACTAACCAAGCTAACAAACAAATCAATTTAACATTAACTATGCATACCAACAAATTTGACATATCAAGCTTAAATTAAATAACCATACATAAGAAAATATAAAATAGAAAAATAGACCAAGATCAAGATCGATGTGAGCTTTAATTCTTCTAAATATGCTTTTCTACATGTTTTAATTTTCGAAAAAAAGTGTCTGATTATCTTTTTTTCAAGCCATCCAGATAGGTACAGCTCCATCGAACGCCCTATAACTAATATCAAATAATAATAGTACACATAAAATAAATCTAACAAAAACGAACTAAAAAGAATACCTTGATGGTCGACGTAATAGCGTAATCTGTGCCAATTGTACTTAAAGCTGTATATACTTATGACTTTTTGAATGTATGATAAACACTTTTTTCTATACGTACAGTAAAAAGCTTCTTTTTATATAACTGTTACACTGTTATACAATCTGTTTTATGGACTGCTATACAAACAATTTAGTATAATTTCACTGACAAAACAACATTTGCTGAGTGAAAGGACAAGAACAAGGACAACGACGATGACTATGACGATGACGACAAATACCCTTGCAATCTGTATACATTTCTTATAAACTTGTCATAACCGCAAATACAAAAATATAAATATAAATTGAAAGGCCCTGTTCTCTAGCAATATTTTGATCAAGTTGAATAATGGATCTTAAAACAAGCGCAAAGTTGAGTCGCTGAAATAGCCGCCGTAGTGTGTGGCATGCACCACTATATGTACATGTACACATACATACCCGTACATATGCACATCAATATATTTTGGTGCATTGCTTATTATGAATATGAAATAGCATATAAGAATCGCATCCTACTGCTGCCATTGAGCGAACTCCAAAAAGCATACTATGTTCTCGACATATTACTGTTTTCCTATATAATGTTGTATAACTATACTTAATTTCCACATCAATATTTAAGTATTGTGTCCGTTTGGTTGTCTGTACTTAAACATTTTTATGTCTGCCATTTTTAAGCTGGACGAACATGAAATTTATGCCAAAATTCAAAAAATATTAAATACTTTTAAATAAAATAAAAATTTATTTATGTATATACTCTAACTTTCTCCATATCTCTCTTCTTATATATCTAACTATACACTATCTCTCTCTCTCGCTCTCTGTTTTTAATGGCAAGATAAATGCATGTTTCCTTTAAACTAACTTACTAACTAACTTACTGGCACGTGACTCAAATCATGTTCTGGGCATGTGTAGCGTTAGTCACAGCTCAAATTAGTCACAACTAAAAACTGGCATGTTCGGAAAAATAAATGAAATCTCAAAACAAAAATCAGAACTACAATGAAAATCAGAATCAGATTCAGAATTAGAATTAGAACTAAAATTGCAATCGGGTCGAATCGACTGACTTATCAGAGACAAATGACACTAGCAGCACGTTTAATACAAAATGTACAGTAGAGTGCATCGATTTGTGTGGGCCCGAAAAAATGCAAAAATGTTAATCAATTTTTATAATCTATGGTCAATTCTAAGATGTTTTCACCAAGAAACCATAGTTCTAAAATGAATTCCTGGTCCGCGCTTTTGAGCTGAAAATTCATTTTTTCGAACATTTATATCTTGGGTGTTTATGGACCACTCCTTACAAACTTGGTGTCAACACTCTTTTTAGGACCACGACTTTTAAGATTCCACAAAACCAAAGGCCGAAATGTCCTTTAAACATAATTTTCATCCTTGGAACGACATTTTCGCGATTCAACTCTATCCTAAAAACTTAGTCAGATTTAAATCTATTTTTTTGGCCCAACAAATTTTTATTATTATTTATTTGCAGAAAATGTAAATCATATTTTAATATAATTTTAATAAAAAATGTTTTACATTTTCGGTTATTAAAAAATACAGATTCGGGAAAAAAAATATTTGTTGGGCAAAAAAATAGCTTTAATTCTGACTAATTTTTTTGGATAGAGGCGAACCGCAAAATCGTCCTTCCAAGGATGAAAATTATGTTAAAAAGACATTTGGTCCTTTGGTTCTTTGGAAATTTAAAAGTTTAGGTCCTAACAAGAGTATTGACACCAAGTTTGTCAGAATCGGACCATAAACAATCAGATAACTGAAAAAGCTCGGACCAGGAATTCATTTTATAACTATGGTTTCTTCGTGAAAACATCTTAGTATTTACTATAGATTACGAAAATGGGTTACCATTCTTTGTGAAAATAATCGATGCACTCTATTGTACAGTACTCGAATATCCAATCATTAAACATACATACTTATAATTAATCCAATTATTCAAATTTATCAATAACTCAATCTTGAATGTTGTCTGACCTTAAGAAGTAGTGTGTATGAAAAGTCTGTTCAATAAATCCATCATAACAAGCGCACTGACTCACTGTTACACTTGTTGCCTCCAGGTATTAACAACATTTAATACATATACATACATAGAACATAAATGTGTTCCAACACACGCATACTTTACTGTACATACAGGTTTGCGTGCCGATCAATGGAAACAAGTTTGCTATTGGCACAGATCTACAACGCAAGAAATATAGGATCAAACAAAAATTATAACACAATAAATAAAAATAAAACCAATAATAATTTTCATAATAATACTTATAATAATAATAATTATAATAATAATAATAATAGTACTAAGCGATTATAACGTTTTAATAACATGTTCCCCCAGAAACTAACTAACTAACCAACTAAGAATCTAACTAACAACTGTTAGTAACTCATAGGATATACATAAGAACTGATTACCTCATGTACATACATGGTATTTCCAAAAGTAATAAAAAAAATTAAAGTAAATGAATCCAAAGCTAAGCCATTTATGTACATAATCATAGGTACACATAGTATATGATAAATAAGTAAATGAGATCGTGGTAAACTAAATGTACTTATACCAAACTCTTCTATTCCTCTTTTTTTCTTATCTCTCTTCTCTTCCTTGTGTTTCGTGTGTTATCTTATCTATTATATTTTTGTGGGTTCCCCAATCATAAAAAAATATATGTTTATTTTTTCTGTTTATCTTACGATTTATGATTTCAATATCAATTTCGATTTCGTTGTTCTCCCTATTCTCCATTTACAGTGGCGTCCACAAGCAATAGTCTTTGAAATAGTAACCGATAAGAAATTCGATATAATCATTATGTTATTCATTGGTCTAAACATGTTCACCATGACACTCGATCGATACGATGCGTCGGACACGTACAACGCGGTCCTTGACTATCTGAATGCGATATTCGTAGTTATTTTCAGTTCCGAATGTCTATTAAAAATATTCGCTTTACGATATCACTATTTTATTGAGCCATGGAATTTATTTGATGTAGTAGTTGTCATTTTATCCATCTTAGGTAAGTAACAAAAGCCAAATTATCTAACAGAAATACCATAAGCTAAAGATGCTTAAACTAATAGCCCAACAAAGCTAACTTTACCATCCAAAATCCAACAAACCAAAATGTTTGTGTATCCAACCCCAAAAACCATATTACCGTACGCTCTTTGCTGTATGTGTGTATATCTCTCTCTCACACACACTCTCTCTCTCTCTCTCTCTTTTTCTATAACTGTATCTGTAAATTTATATCTCTGTGTATTAATTTTTGTCTTAATGCTCTGTAATAAAGACACAGTACGCTCCTTTTCCTATATAAATATATATTATATGTACTTAACTTTCTAATAATTGTTACTAACTCGCTGTCGAACTTATGCGTATATATTTAATTGTCCAAATTGTTAATTGTTCATTCGTAATAATTCGTATTTAATTGTTGTTGTTCTGTTAAATAACAAATTGTTATAAAAGAAACGTAATCAATTTGTTGTAAACTATTTGTTTTATAGATTGCTCTTATAACATTTGTGGCACTTTCACAATTCCTGCATATGTTTGTATCACACTTACGTGTATACCATAAATACATACATATGTATCTGTGAATTGTGCAAATCTGTCCGATATTATATGAGCAATCTATTGTCGTTGTGCTTAACGTATTCCAAATCATTTGTTAGCCTTGCGATTTCATTTAACATAGTTCGTATAACAGTTTTAAAATTATGAAATCACTGTTACACAAGCTTATGTTTTAATCAACAGTTGGTAATTATTTTGTTTATTATTATTATTGTCGTTGCTTCTTAAATGTTGTTGGTTATCTGTAAAATTTGAAAATTGTTCTTATGATTTAATAAAAAAAAAAAAACATTTTACTGTTGATTAAATGATAATTATTGCATATTATTGGTGTCGTTTTGTGTTCAAGTTGCTTTTGTGATTGTCGTTAAATTATAGATAAATTATTCAATTGCAGTATTATATCAAATTGCAGTATTGATTAATAATTTGTGTTCTCATCATTAAAACGTATTTTAATTGCAGTAATTTTTTTATTTATATTTTCTTTTGAATTTGCTGACAGTTTTTTTCAAAGTTTTGATATACATGGTACTACGGTTTCGAGTATTATGATATCATTTGGCAGACTTTTGCTACAGCTTAACAATTGCGCATACGTAAGCACACAAAGAAGTCTGTATAAAGAGCAGAAAATAAGTAAAATTGCTCTAAATGAACTACGTTTTTCATTTAAAATCCGTTTTTTCTTTCGTCTTCTTCAAAAACTTCAGTCGAATTTTTTACTTATCTGAACGTATATATACATATATATTTATTTTTAAAATAATTGTTTTGACCATTCAATTTTTGGATAAAAAACTATGGCTTTGTCTGTGAAGCAATCGAATAACAACTGTACAAAAGATGGCTTAAAATATGCTTTACTACATTCAGTTTTGCAACAGAGATCTTCCATTTTGTCTACTTGCATTTGGTATTGCGAATGCCATGTACATAAAAGGGATGCGGCTATCATTTCTGTTGCTGATTTAAATACCCGACCCAAACCAAAAAAAAAAACACTTCAAAAATATTATTTGTAGGTTGACTTCTCAGTGCCCAGATTACCCCAGTGAAATCCCATTAGACACCTCGCCGAGCGACTCCTTCGCCAAATACTTTTTCATGTATATGTATAATAAACAACTTTTAATTTTGACATTGAATTTTTTTCTAAAAATGCTTCAACTTCAAGTTATATTTAAACAAATTTATGAAACTTATAAAATCGCTGCAATTTTACTATTGCTTTTGCTTCTTTTTGTGAGACACGCGCCAAATACGTTCTAAGCGCACTTTCAATATCTTTACAAGTTTACAAATCAATTTTTTGAAATCGAAAACAAGAAACTAAAGCAACCAGCTTAAATACTTACAAAACGCCTTAAAGTACGCTTCATTTTTTGGCTTCGATGTTGCCCCAGTTGCAAACGCAGAGTGATATTCTTTTAGACGAATATATTAATATACGCTTTAGCAATTAAACAAAAAAAGAGAAAGAAAACAACAATAGAGAAAACAAACAAAACTGACTAAACTTACAGCAAAAACTTAAGAAAAACTACGCTTTGTAAACGCAAAAAAAAAAAAAAAAAAAAAAAGATGAAACAAATAAGCGAATATAACTGCGACTTACATAACTAAATAATATAAAAGAAATGCTAACTTACACCCACACTTTCTTACATACACAAACACACACACATACACACACACACACACATTGATACACTGTTAAGAAATGGCTTGCACAGAACGCAATAAATGAAATTAATTCGTTATATAACACTACAAGATTCAATCAGAGTTAGGTGTCAATGGGCATTCCACAAGTCTCTGTGTGATTGTCGGTTGCATAACTCTGTCAGCTACTGCCCGGTATATCAGATATGACAGTTGTCAATACAATCAACAACCCTACCTAAGTCCAGCCCTACCTTCCTACCCCCTACAGCCCTCTCCGCACTCGGCCAGCCAATGCAAAGGCCGTGCGGAATGTTTAGCACACATTCAGGTACGACAATTGCATTGGCCGAACACTTTAGGTCGATCCAATTTATAGTGTGTAGCTGGAAGGAAAACTAAAATACTCTCTCTGTAGAGTATAGCCCTGTTTATTATTTACTTCCAATTTTTATCTTGTACAAATTGGAATATTTTAGAAATGAACAGATATCCAAACTTTATATACAAATACCGTGGCACTAGCCTGAATCTTCTTAATGGTTTTGGTCCAATCTGCAATGGAGATTATGTACTTTACTATGAACGTAGTAAAACGCCTATATAGTTTGTATAGATATATCAACATAAAGAAGTTCCCAACCCAGAGTCTTCCAAGCCCAAATAGCGATTACTTCTAGCAATCAAATAATAAAGAAAAAATAACAAATTCTCATAAACAATATCTAGTTATAGTTCTTATTGTTATAACTTAATCATTTATTTTGTTTTCTGGTTTCTCCATCTATAAGTCTTTTTACCTTTTTCTTTTCTCTCTTTTTCTCTCTCGCTCCCTACGCGCAATTCTCTTTATAAATTTGCAAACTAGCCTTTGCAAACTAGCCTTTGCATACGCTCTCCTCAGCTCTACTCCACTCTTTTCTTCTCTACTCGTACTCGATTCTTTTTCAAATACTCCCCTGCAATAGTTCGTTTGTCTACCCAGCTCCCGACTCGCTTAGTCTCCCCCAACAAAAATCGCTCACGCTAGTGCGCATTTCGTTTCACTTAGAGAAATTTTAGAGCAAAACCAATGAACACATTGTTCCAAATTTCAAATTACGAAAAGATCTACTCATTGCTCGCTTGCTCACTCTCGCTCTATCTTCTGTTTTGTCTCTCTGTCTGACACTATTTAATATCTGTCTATTTCTCTCCCTGAGTATAACGGGCAGCAAACGAACTTTTCTGATATTTGGCACTCTTAAAATATGCTTCGGATTATCGCTAAAAGAAAGAAAAAAACAGGACGCCTACGTACAGCTCACACATACTCTCTACTCCAATTATTAAAAAATATATAGAAGTAATTATATGTATGAATTAAAAAGATCTAAGTCAAGCGTACAATATCCAAAAGACGAGATGATTGCTGATGCCAACGCCCCTCGCCTTCGCATTCGCTGCTGCTGCTTACAACGCCTACGCCGCTATCAAAAAAACTAAAAAAAAAAAATAAATAAATAAATATACCAAAAAAAAATTAAGAATATCTACTGAGTGTTGCTGATTAACGTTATCGTTACTGTTACCGTTTACTCTAAAGTTAAAACCAACCTATTTAAACTTTTACATCATTGGTTTTTTTGCGATTATCATACTCATTAACTACGTATGTAACTCTGTATTTGTTTAAGTCGACGAATGTATGTATGTGGCTATGTATTTGCTATTTGTTTTATATTCCTCAGTTGTTCTGTGTTCAGTGTCCTTAAGTTTGTTTGTCTTATCGCTATTACTGTACATACATATTTATAGATCATATACAATATTACAAACGTAATTCAATGTTTTTATTTTATTAATTTATTTATGCACTTTAAATGAAATCACGATGATTGTGATATTTATTGTTGTATGGTGTAACATATAGGAGCAATATGTACATACCATGCATTACCGAGAACTCTGCAATCAAATCAGAAATACTTAAACTAATAAATATGTTTCCCACTCGAAGCAAAAAAAATGAACATACGAAAATATTTACACATGCATAACCAGCAGACAACAAGTAATTTATTCAGTTTTAAATGCAACACACCTAAAATCTTTCTTTTTCAAGAAAACCAACTTCTCCCATTTTTAGTAATCTGTTTTTATACATTTCACTAAAAATAAATGACAGCAAGCTACCATAGATTTCTCCAAATTCGAAAGCTTTAAAATCTCTAACAATTTATCAAAGTTGCTGAAAATCGTTAATACACACTCTTATTCTGTTCTCTAAGTGCAGCTTAATTTGGTTGAAGTAATTTTACATGATTGCAGAATCAATAATTTAGTTTAAAATTATTATTTATACCAGATTTTGAATGCACTGTACAGATGTATATGTATGTGTATACTCGCATTGTATTTGTCTTATTTTACTTACACGATTTACAAAAGATTTTCTGTTTTATTTGTTGTGTTGCGTGACAATCTTGTAAGAAACCAAAAAAAAAAAAACAAAAAAAAAAAAAGATAAAATCTGTGTTTGTATCTAATGCTTTGACTATTTCAGCTATGTACACACATTTTTTATATTGTGCTGCGCTCCTTTTAGTGTCTTGTTTGTGCAATTTTGATTGCGCGTCGAGCGTCGAGCCCCACCCGAGTACCTTACCGAATTCCCTAACCATAATCCCGCTTCCACATCCTGAAAATTTTCCAATACAAAAGAATAAGAAGAAACTTATCCATTATAGTAACAAATATAATTCTCAACACAATTTCTCACTCAACAATCTCTCCACACGTCTGTCTCACTGTCGCCGATTCTCAACATGTCATTGTGTCATCGTGTCGTCGAATCGTCGTCTTATCGTTGTCGACGCAGGTCTCGTACTTAGCGATATTATCGAGAAATACTTCGTCTCACCGACGCTGCTTCGTGTGGTGCGCGTGGCGAAAGTGGGTCGCGTCCTGCGTCTGGTGAAAGGCGCCAAGGGCATTAGGACATTGCTCTTTGCCCTGGCGATGTCTCTGCCGGCCTTGTTCAACATTTGTCTGCTGCTCTTCCTGGTGATGTTCATCTTTGCCATCTTCGGCATGTCGTTCTTCATGCACGTGAAGGAGAAGAGCGGTATCAACGATGTCTACAATTTTAAGACCTTTGGCCAGAGCATGATTCTGTTGTTTCAGGTAAGCGTATCAGCCACAATTCCGTTAACGGTTTATGTTGTCTATTGTTGTTGTCGTTGGGTGATGTTGCCACAAATAATCTACTCACCTCAGCCCACCCGATTCTCTACACACATTCGATAAAGAAATGAAAATGAAAATTAATCTAGAAGCCCACCAGCACCGTCCAGTTGAATTTCTAACGATCTGGCAGGTCTGGCACGGCCTCTCACAGCTTACGGCACACTTTGTACATACACAACACACATGACTATTGACGGCCAGTTATCGATCATATGCGACTTATCGATCAACGTCGCCGCTCAATACAGTTGCCGTTTGCCGTGTGGGCGTCAAATTTTCATAATTTTTTTTTAAAATTGATTTAAGTGGCAACATCACAATGTTGATTCAAGCTGCGGTAGTTGTTGGTAAAAGCTAAATTAGTGCGATTTTTTGGATTCATCCACTTTTATTATTATTGAGTTTCATCCTAAAAAAACCACATACTTGGTAAAAATCCCCTCTTCCGATTATTTAGTTCGAATTCCTGTTGCCAAACAGTACACAAGCAAAGCGAAAATACATGAAAATGTAAGCTATTATGGCAAAAGCTTTTGACAGCCCTCTAATTAAATATCACATTCGATCGCTCAGATCTTAATGATCATTATTGATGATTCTATAAATTAAGTTGAATTTGAATATCGCTTTGCTTTCATCATTTTTTATTTAAGCCCAAGATCCACATACGGTATGCATTTTATTAGTTTATTGTACAAAAAACAAATCTAATTCAGCTCTTTCAACAAATACCAAATGAAATGTTGGAATTTCCTCATAACACATTGCAAATAAATACTTTTCGCGCGTTTTTCAAACGCCAAGGAACACAGAACTACGCTACTCTCTCTCCCTCTCTATAACTCTGTCTATAACTATAGCTTTCTCTACCCCTCTCTCTTACACACACTCTTTTTCCGTTTCTATCCGTTTAAGATTATTACACAGATAAAAAGAATAAGTTTTTTTTTGTAATCTTTTCAAGCTCCAACTCGAACAAAAAGCTTTTTAGCATATCCTTAATTTACAATACAATAATAAAAAGAACGCTATTCAAACTTGCATTTACCGCTACTTCTGTAGTTGGCCACAAAACCGTTAATGCGACTTTAAGTGGCCGTCTGGGGAATCCCCCCATTTGCCATGCAAGTGAAGCTTTGTACATACATATGTATGTATGAATGTATATAGATCAAACAACGTTTATTTTTGGCTGTAATGTCAATCGGCCGCTATCTCTATCTCTCTGTTTCGTCTTCCATATACACTGCGAGCAGTAATCGTTATCGATTAAAAATATGATCACATTTAAATAATTGTATTGTATACCACACAACTGCTAAGAAACTAAAAAAAAAACTACACTTATTCCTACTACTACTACAAGTTACTAAGTACCTACCACTACTAATACTAAATACTACTACTATTTGCCAAACCTACTTAGTTTTGCTTAACCAAGTGATCCATTAACCTAACGTTTGACTAATGACTCTTCTTGTTATTGTATCTTCTGTCTTAAACTTCTCTTTCACTGCCCACACACACAAACACATACACACATTTACACACAAATACACGTACGACACGACATAACAATCTCGATCAATTTACGATCGACCCACCATAAATAAACGACATATGAACGAAACATCCAAAAAAAATACAAAAAACAATAAAACAATACCAAACAAAACAAAACCAAACCAAACAAAACAAAACAAAAACCCACCAAACCAACCGCTCAACTGCCGTCCACATGCGTTTCGTGCCGCTTTTGAATGCAATTCAATTCAAATTAAACGTTGAATGTTGAATAAAACAAAACGTAAATCGTAAACGTTGATCGTTGATCGTTAATACGATCGTTGATACGTTCGAATTTCCATTGCATTCTGCGCATACGCTGTCCAAAATACAAATCTATCAAATTAAAATGAAAAAAAAAACACTTGGCAGATGTCTACCTCAGCCGGTTGGGATGGTGTACTCGACGCCATTATCAATGAGGAAGCATGCGATCCACCCGACAACGACAAAGGCTATCCGGGCAATTGTGGTTCAGCGACCGTTGGAATAACGTTTCTCCTCTCATATCTAGTTATAAGCTTTTTGATAGTTATTAATATGTACATTGCTGTCATTCTTGAGAACTATAGTCAGGCCACCGAAGATGTGCAGGAGGGTCTAACCGACGACGATTACGATATGTATTATGAGATCTGGCAGCAATTTGATCCCGAGGGCACACAATACATACGCTACGATCAGTTATCTGAATTCTTGGATGTACTCGAGCCGCCGCTGCAGATCCATAAACCGAATAAGTACAAAATCATATCGATGGATATACCCATCTGTCGCGGTGATCTCATGTACTGCGTGGACATACTCGACGCCCTCACCAAAGACTTTTTCGCGCGCAAAGGCAATCCAATCGAGGAGACTGGCGAAATCGGCGAAATTGCCGCACGACCCGACACCGAGGGCTATGAGCCCGTATCCTCAACACTCTGGCGACAGCGGGAAGAGTATTGTGCTCGTCTCATCCAACACGCGTGGCGCAAACACAAAACGCGCGTCGAAGGCGGCGGCGGTGGCAGCAGTGATGATGCCGATCCCGATCCCGATGACGATGTCGATCGCGATGAGGATGCAGATGTGGATGCCACCCACAAAGATGATCCCGATGATAATGCTGCTACCGCCGGTGGCAATAATCATGGTGCAGCTAATCAGGATGGCGATCATGATGATAATCCAGATGGCGCCGTTGCAGCGAATGCCGATGCTGCTCTTGATTTAATCGATGATCCCAAACAGAATGTAAATAGTCCAATGGAAGGTGCTGGCAACGGCAACGGCGGCGGCGGAAGTCCCGGCGGCCAGAGCGCCGGCAGTGGCGGCAGCGCCGGTCGCCAAACGGCCGTTTTAGTCGAGAGCGATGGTTTTGTGACAAAAAACGGCCACAAGGTTGTAATACACTCACGATCGCCGAGCATAACATCGCGCACGGCAGATGTCTGAGCCAGGCCTCGCCCCCCCCTCCAAGACGCACGCGAGTATTAGGATCAGCAGCAGAAGGCAACAGCAACAACAACAACAACAACGACTGATGTCGACTGCAGCAGCAACATCTACAATAACAACAGCAACAACAACAGTGAGCAAACAGGTACAGCAACAACAACAGCGAACAAGCATAATTTTCTGCTATATATATAAAAGAGAAGAAAAAACAAAATATATGTAAAAACAACAACTACAACAGGCAGTAACAACAACAACAGCAACTCAACACCAACAAACAATTCTAAAATTGAACATCCTAGAAACAGCAACAACGACAGCAGCAAGTGTCTATATTTAAGTTAATTTAGTTCCAATAAGCACAACAACAACAACAACAACAACAATCATAATTAAGCTATTAAGAAAATTGTTACAAAAATCATAAATGAAAAACGAAGAAAAACATGTCTAAATTTGTAAGCAGGCTCGTAGTTATACTCAATTTCTTAAAACCGAAAACCTTACCAACCATTCACAATTGGCCTACTTAACTTATTATATAGATTTAATCCAAACATTTTTCAACTGTCTTAGGTAATACAATTCGTTCATACATTTCACGAACCTCACTTTCATATCCGCGAGCAAAAAAAAAAAACAAAATCAATCCAATTCAAAACAAGTTTCTTTAAGTGTCGTTTCGTTTTAATTCTTAGCATTGCGTTATTCCCTTACAACAAAGCATTACATACTTTCAGGCTCGCTTAGAAACCCAATGAGAATAAAATTTTTGAGCTGCGCTTAGAAGTATGCTAAAAAAAATGTTTGTTAAATTATGGTCACAAACAGTTTGATAATATCAAAAAAGCTGTCAGTGCTATATTTTGCACGCATCTACAAATATACATAAGATAAAACCTATGGGATCCATAACGGAACTAAGTACGTGTATAACTACAGTGCACATTGGGCGGAATTGCCCGTTTTTTGGCAAAAAGTCTAAATTCTATTTTATAATATTTTTATGGTTATAATATTTTTTCCAGTAAGTAATTTGTCCCTCCTCATCGAAAACAATAAATTTAAATTTTATTATGCAACACTCGTTTAACACCAGCCCTTCAAACTCAGCTGTTTGAGCCATGCGGTGTCTGCATGTGGTCCGATTTGAAAATTTCATATTTGTTTGTTAGTCTCCCATTTTTAAACGGTTTGAAGAATCTAAATAGTTTAAAATGGAAAATAATCACCAAGGTGTGTAGAAAAGAGTTGTATATGTGTTTAATTATATGTGCTTTTGTTTCGTTATGTTTTCAATGTTATTAATAAACCATAATTTTTGTCGAATCTAACCTCAATATAGCTGTGTTTCGTGGAGTATATCTAGCAAGATAAACGTGGATTATAAAAAGTGCTTATGTGGTAGTATGCGTTATTATGTATATATTTATGTAGAGTTTAAATCATAAGCGGAATTTTGCGGTTTTTCGAAATACTCCAGTAGAAGTTGGTGTGTTTTTATGCTTGAAAATTGGATATTTCCCAGGTGTTAGATGGGGAGGGGGGTAGGAACATGGTCAAATAAAAAAACAAAGAAAATTATAAATTCTATTTTAGTCTGATTAGCAATCATGCAAAGTTTGAAATATTTTCCTTTATATTGAAGCTTTTTAAAAACAAATATACATTTTTCAATGAGTCGTGGAAAAAGCGAAAAGGAGGTCCATTTTTTTTAGGTCCAACTAAAAAACCGAAAAAATTATAAATTGTACTTTAGCCTAACTAAGATTCATGCCAAGTTTCAAGTCTCTAGCTTTACATTACGATTTTATATAAATATATTAGACTTTTTTTTCATAGTCGTAGTGGGAGGGGGAGGTGAAAGCATGGTCCAAATCTAAAAAAAAAAAAATTCTAAATTCACAAATAATATGAAAAGGAAATTCTGCAAGTTTCAAGTTTCTAGCTTTAATATTAGAGTTTTTGCCAAAAAACGGGCGATTCCGCCCAATGTGCAGTGTGAAAGTGAAAGTCAAATGAATGAGAATGAGCAAGAGCAACAGCATTGCATAATCCAAATACCAACAAACTACAAAACATATGCATTAAACATATAAATTACTAATAATTACTGGATTACTAATAATTAAAAAATTACAAACAAAATAAAAAAAAACCAATTAGACAGAAAGGCAACAATTGAAAAAGTTAAACCAAAACACCAATTACATGAATTACATAAATAGTATTTTGTACATTTACATTTAACATTTATGAAATTATTACAAACCGTCTGAACTGCCATAAGAAGCAATATGAAATAATAATGAATATCAAATACGAAATCAAGAACATTTCATGCACATACTACACATGTACAAGATAATTCCATATTATGAATTTTTTATTTACAGCAAATTTTGAATCCTTAAGTCCGATTTGAATTTCGAATTAAACGTGCCTATCGAGTCCTTAAACATTATGCAATATGTTGAAGCGATTCCTTCTTAATACGCCCTCACAGTCCAACTTACATAAGCAGTTTAATAAGATATTTTGCGTTTTTGCGATGAATTTCAGGATTTCTACAATGTTTGTCAGGAACTGTTTAGCTATTTTAATACACTTAAAAAAACATACTCAGTACTAACGATTTCATCAACAGCCATTAGCGAAAGAATACTTAAAAGAGAATGCATAATAGAATGAAACGTGCGGAAATTTGCAAGAAGTAAATAGCATAAATATGTACATTTTCAGACACATGCACATTTTCATACAGATAATCGTGTAAATCATGTTCATGCTGGTATTGCCTCATATTATGCTGGCAATGTCAATTAAGCAGCAAACTGTATCCCATCAAAACACAACCAGACACTCACACACACTCTAAGAGACACAATTACATTGGAGTTGGGGCGCATTGAGCTAAACAAAAACAGAACTAAAAAACAAAAGGAAAAAATTAAAAAACAAAAAACAAATCCAAACTGAAAGGGAAATGAAAACAGGAACAATGACATTCAATTGATAATTGATATTTTGTCGTAAGCAAAGCAGAGGTTAAGGAATATCCAAAATAGTAAAGTCATCAAAATGCTGAAAAATCGTGCAAATGTCACATGAGTGAAGTGAGGTAACGAAACCAAACAAGAAAAGCAAAACAAAATACAAAAAACAAACAATGTGAGATGCAAAGCATAGCAAAAGGTGCAGAGTAAATTCTGCACAATAAAAAGAAGAGATACAATTAACAAATCGGAAACAAAATGGCGCTTTCTGCTTTTAAAGAAAGTGCAAGAAGAAAATCAAAACAAAACTAATACTAAGAAAAAACAATGGAGCACAAAGTGTGTACAATCGAGAGTTTTATTTGAAGAGTCCTTATCTTATTATCAATCCTTATCTAGCAACAAGAACAACAAAATAGAATATAAAATGTGCAGTGAAAGTCAACAAAAAAAGGCATGCAAAAAACAAAAGCAAAAACTTAACAATTGACTAACAAAACTAAAATTTTTAAATATATGTGTGGGTACATATTTATGTGCACACACCTACATGCATAAGTATAACAATATTCACTTAATTCAAAAACCAAAACGAGAGTAAAAAACGATAACAAGAAAAACAAGATCTTTGCTTGATTGCTTAAGAAAAAGAAACGAACATTGCATACTTTTGAGCTGCTTTCACATCGCATTCGCCGCTTTACGTTACGTTTAATTTCGCTTCAATTCAATTCGCTTCAATTCATTTTGCTGCGTTTCGCTTCGTCTTCGCCGTCGTTTCCAGTGTTGCGTTTTCATTTGTTTCTAACTGGCGAAATTCTGTTCAAAGCAGCATTTTTCATTTGTAACATTTTTATTTCATTTAAGTGTTTCATATGTTTCCTATTTTCCTGTTCTAGCAATGCGATTCTAAGAGGTGTTCAGTTTTAGATCAAAGTAACTAACAGTGGATTATCTAACTACAGATTTGAAAATAAAGTTAATTATCCAAGTATTTGCATGCATGCATATGTATGTATGTACATGCAAAATGTGTGCGCACTAACACATATGCACAATCTACAAACATGTACACCCACACCCATCCACACATATACATATGTACATGCTTTGCTATTGCTAACTGAATGGAAATAAGTAAGAAAAGAAGGACGCGCCTCTTGGCTCTGACAAATGTAGAAACATGCAGCAAATAAACCAAACACCTATGTATGTATTTTCACTGTAATCTACATCAACAGATACTGTTGCTCTCGGTTTGTCGTTTTTTCGTCCTTTCCATCTTTATCTGAAGAACATCCGGAAGAATCACTCAATTCATACACGTGCTTTGACTACACTGCCTTCTGACTAACTTAAAAGTGTTTGTAAAATTGATCCCACGCTCACAGTTACATCCACCTGACATGCCTACACATTCATAGAATATTTATCATCGAAATTGTACAAATTTATAAAAAGATAACATTTCAAGAACCTAGACACCAACCAAGAAAAACAAACGTTGAGCTTCATTAGTCTATTCTTTTTATTAATATTAATATTATTATTAATATTATTATTATTATTATCATTATTATTATTATTATTTTTTATTATTTCGTATTATTATTATTGGTATTATTATCATTATATTAGATTATTGTATTCATTATTATTAACATTATTAATATTATTTTTCTTATTGTTATTGTTAGATTTGCACTTACCGAAAACAGACCATACTTTGCATCTATATTCTTTTGACTGTAGTTCATCATACAGTACTCAAGTCGCTCAATTTATTTTTTGGCTGGGAGTAAATTAACAGTTTCAGTAAAATTTAAGCTGTTTAAGCTGTATTGTAACGAATCTTATTTAATTTGCAACCTAACCTTAAAAAAAGCACAGATTAATTTTATGCATACATACCAATGTATGGGGACCAGTTTGAGCGTTTTGCTTTTTTATTGAACACATAAAATACAAATGCTTAAATAATTGTTTTACTTATTGTAGTACATAATACATATTATACGCTTAAAGGCATTCTTTCATGCATAAATACATACATACATCCCGGTCTGTTTCGTATTCCATTTCAACAAATTCAATTGCTACTTTTTGGAATCTTTCCCGAAGTAAAACAAAAATGAAGTACGAAACAGTAGAAAAATAGACCATTGCTTGTATATTTTCGAATTATGATTTCGAATAGCCTTTTGTTTATATTTATTTTATATATCTTATGTTAGCGCCTTATAATTTTTGAAGCTTTTGAGCATTTCTACGTTTCTACGAGAGGCCCATTTACTGATCTAATTTCTCCCCCACCTAATGAAAAAACGCTTGCCAATTGCCAATTGTGTTTAACGACTTGAATAAAGCTTAATTATTTTACATTTTGTTGGCTGTTTCAAAAAATAATACGAAACCACGAAAGAACTATGATATAAAAATATGAACACATTGCTATATAATTAACCAAACAATTCAAAAATATAATAAAATTAATAACAGAAAATTAAGTTTGAAATTCCGTACAAAATGCATAAGTTATAATAACAAAAACATATATATATCTACTGAGTGCACTGTTATAAATGAGGGGCGGGGCGAGATTAAATAAAAAAATATAAAAATCTAAATATTATACAGTACTATACAAACGATGTTATCAAAAAGTTAAGCTTATGCGATACAAGAACTACAAATGCGACAAAAACAAAACAAAATGAAATGAAAACACTTATAAAAACAATTGTAAAATTACAATAATAATACATACAACTAATAAAATAATAATAATCAAAAATAACAAAATCTATTATTAAATGAAAATAAATTAATACTTAAATTAAAATCAAATACAACGCGAGAAAAACAAAAAAACAACCGTAAAATGAAACAGAAAAAACTAAGTATTTCATATTTTAGCATAAATATTTTTTGTGTCGAGGTTACGTTCGAAGCAACACGCGCATCATTGCCATTAGACGAGAATAAATTTAAATAAATATATATATATGGATATATATAAATGTATGCACACATATGTATGTGAATACATATGTATATATATTGTATATATATTTGCATACATATACAATATGAATATGCCTAAAACTGAATATGAATTAAAACTATTTATAATAAAGTACTTATTGCATATTTTGTGCTGCTGAATGAGGTCACAACGCAACAACAAAAAAAAGAAAACAACAAGCAAAAGAATAATACAAATTAATTTATTTTAAATCTAGAGCAATAAAATTCATCTGCGTAAACTTAGATACTTACATAGTCACGTGTAAACGAAGTGTGACTAATATTTATCGCCCTGCACTGTGTGACTGCACTGTGCCCCCTTAAATAGGCAGACAAGACACACACATACACTTAAACAAGTTCGCTTGTATAAAACTTCAGCAACACTGGTTCAGTCACAGAACAGTGCACACAGTGCCGGCGCAAAGTATGCGAACAGGCGCGAAAATCTCTTAGACAAAAGAAAAACAGCAAAAAAAAAAAGAAAACAACAAAAAAATAAAATAACAAAAACGAAACGACAAAAAAAAAATCATTTTTTTAGGTACACTTAAATCAAAGCGTGAAATATTATATTAGTTAATTAAAATAAATGCTTTTTTTGTCAAATCACTATAAAAAAACGAAACATGAACAAACAAAAAATGAAGATAATGAAATGAACAACAACTTTAGCTTTATACTCGTACATTTACATTTGTAATATATTACATAAGTCTAGTTAATAACATTAAAAGAAAAATAAACATAATCTAAGAATGAAAATCAAACGAAGCATAGCAAATTAATTGAAAGAAAATATATAAAAATTTATAAAAAAAAAACGAACTGTAAAAAAAAACAAACATTTAAATGTAATGCAGCCGGTTATAATGCATAGCTAAAAATAATAATAATTACAAAAAAGTATATATATTAACAAAAAATATAAAATTGCAATTAGATATTCAATATATAAAATTTTACATTTCTATATATATTTTTTAAATTTTTGTTATTTTTGTGGAGTGATTAAGTTATAAATATATTCTTATGTTGCTCACACACACACACACACACACACACACACACACACACACACACACACACACACACACACACACATACACACTTACACACATACATACATACATACATTATCACAGATATAATTAATTAATGCCAGGCCTAAAGAGCAAGGTAAGAAAACAATACCTAAACAAACAAAAAAGAACGACAACAAGAAAATCAACCATAACTACTACTACAACACCTAACAATTATGAAAGTTGCCATCCAGCGAAGTATTTGCAATTTACATTCCATGTGTATTGAATGAATGCAATGAAAAGATTTCCAATTCAATTTGAGAAATAAAATGCAATTATTTGACAAAACAAACAACAACAAAAGCAAAGAGAAAAAACCTTAAACAGACTGAAAAATGAATAAAATAACAAAAAATTCAATATAAATATTATAAAAAATGTCAAAATATGCGTCACGCTGCTTTTAAAAATACATACAGCACTGACTCTACATATACAACCCGACACACACTCTCTCATACACACCTATACCCACCACTCTTCGGCACACTCATCAATTTCCTAGCAGCAGCAACGGACAGTTTATTAAACCTAAATAATGATAATAGGAAATACAAACAGCGCCACAACAAATGCTTGTAAACAAATGAAAGTAATATAAAAATGAAATGAAAATGGGAATATATATATATATATATTATATATATGATTAACAAACAACAAACAATAAGAAAAATGTATTTATATTTATACATTATACACAAACAAGCAAGCAAAAAATAATTTAAATATATACATATGAAATTTTTTTCTAAACACAAAAAAAAAACCAAAGAAAAAAAATCGACAAAAACAACAAAACGCAAAAAAAAGAGAGTCACAGGCACCGTTAGCATATTTTTTTTATATACAAAATACGATTTAAGCAAAAAAAAAAAATTAAGTACATGAGGTAAAAATAAATTAGTGAGAAACAACTGATGTCTTTGTAAAGACTTTATATATGCCTGCCATATGCCTACATCTGCCTAGCTGTCTGACTACTCTATTGAACACCAAATTAATTTCTTTCGCTTGAGCACAGGAAATACACACTTGCACATACACTTAAACACATAAACACACACTTACAGACACATACATTAGTACTCGAAAGCATGCTCCATCCAAAGCTTACAGGTAAAACTTATAAATAGTTAACGCGCTTAGCTTACCTTTTTGAGAATCGCAAAGAGGAGTCGTCGCGATTCGAACACACTATATAATTTGCCAGTTACGTAACTTTGCAGTGTTTTGCACGATATATCTATATATATATATATATATATATATATAGTATATATGTATACCTTCGACATTTTTCGCATGAAAGTTTCCAGTTACTCCGCAATGAAGCGCAGTGTTTTGAGCAACTCGATTTGATAGCAACTTCCCCGGCTACAAATGATTAGTGGTTCAGATGACTGTACAATCCCAACCAAAATTGTTATACTGTTATACATATTTATAAAAGTATTTGCAGCTAATTTGACAACCGAATAAAACAAAAGGAATAAAAAAGCAAATGTATGTATGTATGACACCCGCCACTTTTCTACTAAATAAATTGACTGTATATATAAGATAATACAAAGTATGAGTATATATGTATTTATGTAGCAGTATAACAGAACAGAGCATTGGCTTGTCCGAAACACACGCATACACAGACAGACTCACACACACTCACACGACTTTGGTCATTGCATTTTTTCTAGTAGTTATTTTTACTTTCTTTCATGGGCATTACTTCTATTAGCAATATTCTTACAGAAAAATATATGAAAAAAGTAATTATAAAAATTATGTAAATCAATGAAGCTGTCATACTTACATCTGAATGTTTTCGTAACTCGAGAATGTTATGCATAAAATATATAAAATAAAAGAAAAACTATTGTTATCGATTTTTTTAAATACTCGTGAACTACAAGATCATTAAGTTTGAGCGCCATTTTTGATAATACAACTACAAAGCAAGAGAGACAAAAATATACATATGTATATTTGTATATATATATATATTTAATGTATGTATATATTTATATATATATATATATTAATGTATATACATATATCAAATATTTAACAAATGCAGTGCGATAACAATTTTGTATGTACTAATTTTTATTAATGACATAATACACAACAACAAGAACAAAAACAACACAAACATAAATTGTTTTTATAAATAAATATATATATATATAAATATATATACATATATATTAGATATATTATATATTAAAGAAAGAAAGAAAAAAGATACAAAGACGCCTGAATTAGTTTGGTACGCAAACAAAATATTATAATTAACTAACTTCAATGTAAACAACAAAAAAAACACAAGTACCCAAACAAAAACAACAACAACTGCACAATAACATCTAAATGTAAAAATATGAATTAATTATACTTGAACCGCATTGCAATAAGAAACTGAACATACAGATTTAACGACATAAATATAAAATTATGCCCTAGGAGCGCTAAAGATAAAGTAAATCATTTTTATTTTTATTATATATAAATAATTAATGCTTTTTAAGTTCTCAACAAGTTGCATAATTTACATTCATGTATAATTTATAAAACGAAAACCAAAATTAATAATAATAATAACGAAATCCAACTTTAAAAAGAACAAACAAAAAACATTGTAATGTAATTAAAACAAAAAAAGAAATGAAAAACAAAATAATATATTAAATTAAAAGCGAAATTTTTTCACACTTTAGCTTAATAAATTGTAAAAAAACAAAAAATACAAAAAAAACCAAAATGAAATAAAATGAGATTTAATTGAATTTGTTATGCAAATGAAAAAAAAAAAACATTGTTTCAATTGTTCTAACTTTAATTTGATCTAACGGATTATAAATTTCATAAAAATTAATTTTTGGGTTTATATTTTTGATATGTATTCTCGTACATATTTATTTATTTGCTTATCTAGAGCAATTTCACTACAGTTATTTTCTGGTATAATCGAATATTTTTACTTTAGATATCTTCCTATCGAAGAGTAGTGGGACAGTTGTTAAAGGCATCAAATTAAAAAAATAAAATTAAAAATATTCAAAAAGCTTCATGCCCCGGGTGAGGCTTGAACTCACGACCTTAAGATTATGAGACTTACGCGCTGCCTACTGCGCCACCGAGGCCACGTGCAACCGGCTAGCAAAATTACGACCATAAGAAGAGACTCAGCGGTAGCAACAGAATCCAAAGCATGCGCATTGCATGTCTAATTTCTACGCTGCAAATTACTAAAACTACGAATATTAATCTTGAAAATCGTAAGTTCTTAATATAAGAAGAAAATTCTCAAGTTTAAATACAGTCGAACTTCCCTAACTCGAATTTTCTCTAACTCGAACTAAATCGAGTGGCAATAGCGTTTACTGAGCAAATTTCATACAATTCTGCTTCCGTAACTCGAACTTCCATAAGCCGAATTTCTCCATAACTCGAACAAAAATATTGGCCCGTGCTTCTGTAAGTCGAATTTTTCGGGAAAATCCCCAATAAAGTTTGAATTTTTTTTCGTTTCTATTTTATGCTTTTGTTACCGGCTCGTTTGGATATGTAATATTGATGTACCTTAACAAATGGAGATGAAATATGGTAGAATATTGCGTCAACAATTATTTAGGATTGTGAAATTGCTATAGGTAAGATGTTCGTAATGTAATTATTTGTCAGCGCATCAGTGCAAAATCAAATAAGAAATATTTAAACTTATTTGTTTAGAAATTCGAAACTGAACAAAAATAATTTAAGTGTCTGAAAAATATGGTATCTCATCGAAAAAAGTTTTTGTTATATTAAAAAATGTAAAATTAATTATGATGTCATTTGAATCGGAAACTTCTTATAGATACAGCAAAAGATCGAAAAAACCATTTTATGAGAATATCGACTGGTCTTAAACAAACTGGAATTTTTTGTTGTTGAAAATAGCAAGAATACTTAGCTTGCAATTTGAAATGTATTTATGAATGAATGAAACTTTAGTTTCTTTTAAAGATTAAAAAAAAATTAATATACATAAGACCATTTTAAGACCAAATTACTAAAACCAAGAATATTATTCTAAAAAATCTTAAGTTCTTAATAAAAAAATAAAAATCTTAGATCGTTTTCTTTTAAAAAGAAAACACACTTTTTGAGACTTAGAATTCACAACTGGTTCTTGCGTCTCAAAGATGACATTAGGTTTGGATCGCTGGTCAAGTCAGCACAACGGTACTGATGATAGAGACTGGCATATCTTGAAAAGGCTGTATACCGAACCTAGCTCCTTGCGTTCTGCAAGTGTTTTGTGTGCTGTTGTTTGTTGTTTAGTATCATATCGACATTACTAGACCTCAAGTTAACAAAAACTTTCTTCATTCTTTTTAAAATGTTATTCTTTTATTGAGATCTTTAATCTTTATTTGTGATTTTTTATTTTGTGATTTCTTGAGTATTCAAAACTTTTTGGTCTATAAATAAGAACATATGGGCTACTCCTGAGTGGCGGACGTTACATTTGCTCGCAATTTTTCATGTTTAAACTGATACAGCTTGCGTTCAGATTAATTAAATTTAATGAAAGTTTCTGAAAATTGTATTTCATTGGAAGTTCTCCTTAACCTATTTTAAAATAAAAGCCTTACTGTTTTTGAGAAAAAAATTAGGCTTGCTGAAAGTTGCGTTGCGGTCGTTACAAAGAATAGAAGTCGATTTAAGGTTAATAAACAAAAAATATCCATGTACTAAAAATTAAGTGGAATATATGACCATATCAATCCAGCATCAAAAATAAAGATAAGTAGTCTCGTTAATTAATCTTAGTTTTTGTCTGTTGCGGACGTTACGTTGCGGACGTTGCGTTGCGGACGTTACACTTATTACACACATACTTTTTCTAAATAATTAATATATATTAAATATCTTTTCGATACAGTTTTTATCTTAAATAAAAGAGAATGTAACAAAGTTTGAGATGAGCTAAGCGCTAAACACTCAGACGACCGTTTTGCCTACTTTTTCGGTCATTGAAAATAACCATTTGTTTACAAGAATTATTGAAATTAAGACGCAAAAAGAGGAATTAATTGACTAGGCTCGGACATGAGCAACCAAACCACCGTAAAACCTTTTTGATTTTGTAATTTGAAGCCTGAAAATGTATTCTATGATTCCAAAGAACAACTATTATTAAAAAACATGCAGTTTTTTGACAACTTTACGTTTTTGCCCTTGATTTAAAAATTTTCGGATTAGCCCATATATAAGAATTTATGATCTTAAAAATAAGAGCGTGGTCTTAAATGAAATGTTCTTATAATCAAGATGTGATTTCGTACTTCAAGATTTTCATGTTCTAGACCAAAGTTCTTAGTTCTAAGACCAAAATCTTGATTTTAGATCCTTTTTTTATCAGTGTAATCTTCTAAATAAATAAAAAGTAAATTTAAGATCAATTTCATGACTTCTATTATTTTGACCGGAATAATTTTAACGTGAATCATGAAATTACGAAAAAACTCAAAAATAGAAGAAGCTTTTAAGTCCTAACGATGCATTTTCCACACTATGATCAGACAAAGTCAGAAAACAAAAGCTCTTACTTGCATACGAAACATCAAAGCTTGAATTTTTTGTCTGGTGGCACTACTATTATTTTGACAGCAGCTGTATATACTTTAGTCTAGTCTAAGTACCAGGACATTTTCTTTAAAAACTTTTTGGAAAATGTGGTAAAAGACGCACACTTAGACAAGTTTACTCTTCCATTTTCAAAACCTTTTTTGGGTATCAAAATTTAATGACTTGTTATTAAAAAGTAATAAAAAAATTTGCATTATGTATAAAAAAAGCAAGAGATATTGGTGTCCATAAATTTACGGAGGTACAGAATAAGTGATAGAACATCGATTATTCATTTAGTACTGACCTTGGGTAAGCGATTGTCAAAAAAAATGCAATTGCATCTTGTAGATTTGGAATGCATTAAAGTCCAAATTATTGGGGAAATAGGTGTGTGAGATCTGTGTCGGGGTCACAAATTCCCATGAATGAAAGTGTAACAGTAACAGCATGTAATGACCAGACATCCCTACACAGGCAGGCAGACAATGAGACAATGAGACAACGAGACAACGAGACCAACAACCACACAAGCTGACACGGCAAACAACTAGATACCCTAGACCCTAGACACCATAGACACCCACACACAGCTAAACACAGTGGTTTGATATGTTGGATTTGCTTTGCGCATGCCAGATTCCGAGCGACGTCAGACAGTCAGACTCAGAGACCCAGAGACCCAGAGTCGACTTAGGCTTGTCTCAGCCGCCTTGTCGGGATTTAGACGCCAAGCGTGCAACAACGAACGCAACGCAATTGCTTTCTATTAACTTTTTTTTTTGGGTTTCATCTACGAGTCACTGATAGTGATAGATTAGGTCCAGTTCGTAATACGTTTAATTTTATCCAAAAAAAGATTAAATTTAATTGCTGAGTCGGACTTAAGCGCAGTTTGATGATGACTTTATTTCAGCGACCGATTGGTATCGTAACGTGGTAAGTGCCCACACCCCACACCCCCATTACCTCCTTAACACTTTTAGTCGCTGCAGTCCTTATTATGACAGCAAACGTTCAATATGCATTGCTTGGCTTAAAGCTGCAAATCTGTCAGACGCGGTCAAGTGGCTGGCGGAAGAATCATCTACACACATGCTTATAAAGAAAGGGGGTCGACATGATAATATGGGGGAACAATAAGGGGGGAACTTAAGTTGATTGCCTGCTAGTTCATTCATCCTCAATTAACTCAATAAACTGAGCTCAAAATCAAATCAACCCAAATTAAAGCTAAAACTGAAACAGAAATTGAGACCAACCTGTTAACAAAGCCGTTGCACTTTATGGAACTTAGTTAAGCTAAGTGTATGTGTGTTACTGTGTGTTGGTGTGTGTGTATGTGTGTTGGGGTGTTCGGGTGTTAGGGCCTAAGTGTGTGTGCGCACAGCAAACAAACATGCAACGTGTCGCATAGTAAACTATTATTTTGCAAATGATGCAATTTTATTACAAGTGAAAAATGATAAGCCGACAGCCCAACTACACTATTCGTCAGGCTGTAGTATAAGACTTTGATTTAACTTCACAAGAAATGTACTATTGCAACGCTTGAAAAGCGAAATTTGAGGGAGATTTTCGAAATATCGCTAAAAGAAATCAAAGGAAGTAATTAACAGCAAAACACACAGAGGGATTGAGAAAAGGGAAAAAGGGGGGCAGTGGTTACCAATTGTGAGGCTTGTGCCACACTTGCATAAGTCAAGCCCGAGGCGGACACATGGCCGTATCGACATCGTCAGCGGCGTTGTTGCAACATGTCACCAATTTTTGCAGACCCGCCACGCATAACATATGTATGTATGTAAATGCAACGACTGTTCCACAACACACAGCATACAACATTGACAACGGCCGGTTGCAAGGTCGTGAACTGAATAACACTTGCATCCACTTTTTTATTTTCAACTTATTTAGCAGCTCAAAAGCTGAACTAAGGCAACCACCCGCGGCCAGTAAACAACCAACGCGTTGCACACTGACACCATTCACTGAGTTTTCTATTAAGTCGCTGTTACCATAATATGCAATAAGTAGTACTTTTCTTGGCAGTGTTACACTATCCTAAGTTTCGGAAAGATTTCAGAACATAACATAATTAGCAATGCTCAGAGAGAAATTTGAAAATTCTGTTCATAGGACAGCATAAAACAGAAAATTGTTTTTGTTTGAAAGACAGCTTCTACCCTTAATCTCTGTCAAAAAATTAAAAATAAAATGGAGTGCATATATAATTCGGTACATTGTGTTACCTCCCAATTTTTCGGCATTACATACATATGATCCATTCCCATTTGCCATCAACAACTTATCCACTTATAGCACTTTCCCTGATCCCATTCTCCATATGTGTCTTGAAATATAACAGTTATTTAAAATGACTATACAATTATTATATTTTAAAATTCATTTTAATCAAATAAAACATACTCTCCACATGTATACATATTCTACTCTATGTTAAGTACACCAAGATATATTGTCCAAATTTCTGTAACATCCACACGACAGTACAAGTTGATCCTTACAACAGACGCTGCAACAATTGTAAATATTGTAAAAAAAACTCAGCAATTTTTGTAAAAAAAAAAAAAAAATGTGAAATTATCACAATTTTTCTATTCCTTCCCAGCGCGTAGATTTATTCAAAACATTTTTCAAAACTTATTTCTTAGTGTTTTATATCTAAAAGAAAAAATGAATTGTTTTGAAGTGCAAGTGTAAATTCAAATGATTATGTCTCAGCATAAGAAAAGGCAAATAATTCGTAAATATCCGATTCAATCGGCAAATTTTTAGAATCAGTCAGAATACGCAGCGAATTTCACTTCAGACTGCGAAAACAACATTTTTTTTAATCTAGAACAGCGGTGGGCACGAAATCTGAATTCGGGAGCACAAAAATAACTTCAACAGCGAGTCTTTTGGCGACTTCACGGAGCCGAATAGGTAGAAAAATAGTTGGGAGCAGTCGCTGCTCCCGGAGCCACTGCGTGCCCACCGCTGATCTAGAATGTTTCGAAACATATGGAAAAATGTGTATACTTATGTGCATTACACACTCATATTTACACTCACACTCGCACTCACATTTACATTCATACTCAAAATCATATTCATATTCATGGGTAGAAATTATCCAAGCATTCTTTTGTTTTTCTGAAAAACAACGCGTCGTTTATTTCTGCATTTTCCGTTGTTTCGTCATGTTGCCACATGCCACTTTTTGGCTTTTGTTCCCGAATGTCACATATTCACACTCTGCAGGAAGGTTGTTTTAGCTCAAAGCCATATTATTTCAAACAAATGTAGCTGGATGTAACTAAATAACTGACGAAAATCATTTTAATTACATTTTCAAGATTTTTCTAATGTGATAATGTGAAATAAAACTCCCATCGAAGAAAGCCTTGAAATGCTTACCTACATTTTCAGCAATTACTGATTGTTCTACAAGGGTCTGTAAGATGATGTGGGGGAGAATGGAGATGGAGGTGGGGGAGCAACCTACAATTCTTTTCGCTCTGCCTTACAATTTCCATCTCAAGTGTATAATTACTAAAGCCACTTCAAGGATGAAACAATGGTCGTAAAAAACATCCCCCAAGCAGAAATTATAAAACATAAATGGCTTTCATCGAGCTGTGGGGCTGTTGGTGCACTTTATTTTATTTACAAGAATTTAGTTGTGTTTTGTTGCATGGATATGGCTACACTGAAAAAAATCTTTACCTAAATTATTTTTAAATAGTCAATTTTCATACTAATTTAAAAATATCGGCCTAAAAATGGCACAAGCGGTAAAAATATTATTTTTTTTCATGTGGAAGAAATACCTGAAATATATGTTTTCAAACTAAATAAATAAATAAAATAAGGTAAATAAAGGTGTTAAGAGTGTTTGAAAAAAAAAACCTCTTTACGAGGTAAAAGTCAAGTGACAAAAACATTTTCATGCCTTAAAATTTCTGATATCCAATTTTGTGACGAATAATATTAAGTTTTACATATAAATAATTTTAAACAAAATTTTGGCACTCGGCACATTGCGCGTAAATGTCTCAATTCTTCATACCAAATAAAACTCACTGTTTTTCGCAGTGCCGAATGCAAAAATTTTGTTTAAAATAATTTATATGTAAAACTTAATATTATTCGTCACAAAATTGGATATCAGAAATTTTGGGGCATGAAAATGTTTTCGTCACTAGACTTTTACCTCGTATAGAGGTTTTTTTATGGAATATCAGAAATTTTTGATAAGACATCAGAAATTTTGAAAATTTCAATATTTTTTGACAGTATAACTTGTCAACTTTGTTTATTGTTTGTACAAGCCAAAACAAACTGTCTGGCAACACTGGTTCCCTTTACGATCACACATGCCCAGCGCAAAAGCTATCAGCACTCTCACACTCTGGCTGCTATGACACTCTGCTTCTGTTTATATATGGCTGCTACGACACTCAGTTGCTGTTTATATATTTCAGTTCACATATTTAGACAACTGGTAATATCTTCCAAACTAATCAACAAAAATGTATGTATGAAGTATCAAAAAACCCGAAATTTTACAAGCTGAAACATATTGCAAATTAAAAAATATCGTTAGCGGCGTTTTCTCGAAACCGCCAAAATGTGGAAAAAATTACCTTTTTCCTTTTTGCCTTTACCTTTTTTCCACTTTTTACTTTTTAAATTTGAAGGTATGCTTAAGAGCCCTTTAAAATACCTTTCCAACGACATATAGATCATATCTGTAGCTTCTACACTGATAAAAAAAAGAATCTAAAATCAAGATTTTGGTCTCAGAACTAAGAACATTGGTCTAAAAAATGCGTCGAGAACATGAAAATCTTGAAGTAAGAAAACAAATCTTGATTCTAAGAACATTTTAATTAAGACCAAGTTCTTATTTTTAAGACCATAAATTCTTATATTTTCAAGACCACAAATCTTATTATAAGAATTAAACTTATTATTTTTTTAAGATTATGTGTTCTTATTTTAAGACCAAAACGTTTTGAATACTCCAGGCAAAAAATCTCAAATTAAGATTAAGCTTCTCAACATCTTAAGAAGAATAAAGTAATTTTTAGTTAACTTGAGGTCTAGTAATGTCCATATGACACTAAACAACAAAAAAAACACACTTGCAGAACGCAAGGAGCATGGCTCGGTATACAGCTGTTTCAAGAGATGCCGATCTCTATCATCAGCACCGTTGTGCTGCCTTGACCAGCGATCCAAACCTAATGTCATCTTTGAGAAGCCAGAACCAGTTGTGAATTATTGGTCTCAAGAAGTGTAAAAATTTTAAGATTTTTGTTCTTATTTTAAGAGAAAAAAATCTAAGATCTAAGATTTTTATTCTTATATTAAGAACTTAACCTTTTTTAGAATAATATTCTTAGTTTTAGTAATTTGGTCTTAAAATGGTCTTATATTAAGAACAAAATATTTAAAATTGAGAATTTTATTCTTATATTAAGAACTTACGATGTTCAAGATTAATATTCTTAGTTTTAGTAATTTGGTCTTAAAATATTCTTATTTCAAGACCAAAATTTTTAAGATGAATGTTCTTGATTTTAGAAAGTGGTCTTTTTTTTCAGTGTATGGCTTAGATACTATGGGGGTTTTATATTTTAGCGGGTTTAAGCGATTTCCCGCTCAACTAGCGATTTTTCGAAAAAGTCGTAGAGCAAAAGCTTCGAGATTTTTGATCGGGAACAACTCCTCATTCAAACTTTTAAGCTAAATCAACGATTTGATCCAAACAAACAAACAAACAAACAAACAAACAAACAAACAAACAGACAAACTGAAAAGTCAGTCATTTTCGGAAGGCCACTAAAAATTTCAAAATTAATTATCTTTTGAACCAGTGGTCGGATTTTATTGGTTGAGGTTTCGACGCGTATTTTTGATTATAACAGCAAAAAATTAAAAAAAAATGCAGAAAGGCTTTAACGGCCCCATTAGCTCCAATCATTAAAATTTTTCCCCTCCCACTTACACCTGTTTATCTCACGAACCAGGTGAGTTTCCAAAAGGCTTAGTATGCACATTTGTAAGTTAAATTAATACCTTTCGATTGCTATATAATTCGACCTGATCGGACAGTCAAAGCAAATTTTCCATTCTTCCTGTGTATATATGCTAGTCGCCTTCGCACCCTTCGTGCTGTTTTTGTCACTAGCGCGGACTGCCGTCCGCAGTGATCAGGTGCTCGAATATTTATTTTGCGGGATTTCGTGCTTTTAATGCTAATTGTGAACATAAAAATATCCCTATAATTTTTTTTTTCTAGGACAACTACTTCTATCATATAGTAATATAAAAAATTCACTTTACTGTGAGACCGTGGCCTACAACATACGTTGAAGGATAACAATTGAGTGTACCATCATACAGCTATAATATGTTAAAATTTCATATTTATATCACAAAAACACGCTCGAAATTCCATATTCTGTTTTTCCGTTTTTTCATTCAATTAAAAACTTTGCCTCCTTTTCTTACAAAACATAATCACAAATTAAATTTACATTATACCCTTTTTTTTACCATTTTTAATGGACGGAGGGTATAAGAAGCTCATTTAAAATCGGTTGTTATATTCTAGGAAAATGGTACAAAATCAAGCACGCCTCTTAAAACAGAAAATAAAATGCAGAGTAAATAATTCAGGTTTTTTATTAAAAGTTTATTTAAATTGTGCAATAGATGGCGTGACATAATTTATAAAACACTCTGATTGCAAGACTATTGGCACCTATGGAGTGAAGGTTTCCAAATTTTTTCAAGTCAGGAGTCTAGCAAAGATACTATATATTTTTTAGAAAAAGGTTTTGATTTCCGATTTTGCAATTCTGCAAAGCTGCATCGTTAAACGAGCATTTAAACATAATAAATGCACATGCTCCAAAATTTTTTCAAAATAAGATAACATTTCTCAATCATAGGTCAAATATGTTTTCTGAGTGAATAATAATAGATATAAAAGAATAATAAGAGAAAGATTTTCGTTGGGTTATTGTGATTCACTCAACAGCACTTATGAAATGAGAATGTGAATGTGAATGTAAAAAAGAGAATCAAAAGGGGAAAACGAGTACTCGCACTAAACAAATTCTTTGACAGCTTCTTGACTTACATCTGCACACTCGACCGGCACTGGGGCGAGAGCATACCCACAGTGAGCACATCGGAAGCGGGAGTGCTCTTCCCAATGGAGATGCCAAAGATGTCGACGATGCCGACGATAACGAGCGAGTTCAAGGCCAGTCGCATCTACGAGTCCTTTCGAGCCACGTCCAGTGTCCAGTCGAGCACCACGGGGGAAATCGCCACGGGGAAGAGTCGCCTCAGTCGACGCTATGTGAATGCGACGAGCACGAACGCGTTTGAAGCAGTTGCATCTCGTCGACGCACCGCATCCGCGGATATGTTAAGTCGAAATATATCAAGTATTCTGGAGAATCTATTAAAGCGTTACGAGCAATCACAGCTGCCCACACATGGCCAGGGACTGCCGACGGTGGTTCGGACGAATATACTTATCCGGAGCATGGGACCCGTTTCGGAACTCGATATGGACTACTCCATGGACTGTTATTTCCGGCAATATTGGCGGGATAAGCGACTGAGCTTTCAGGGGCCCATCAAGAGCCTGTCGCTTAGCATTAAAATGCTGGACAAAATCTGGCGACCGGATACTTACTTCTACAATGGCAAGCATTCGCACATACACACAATAACAGTGCCCAACAAGTTGCTCAGACTCGACCAGGATGGAGGCATTCTCTACTCCATGCGGTAACCCATTTGCATCTAACCATGACATTCTACTAAACTCTCTCTTTCCATTTATTGTTCTTGCTTTCTTTATTTAACTACATAAGTATGTATGTGCACTTGTATTAAGCAGATAGAAAAAGCAGGGACTGTAAATAATAATTGTTTTGTTTTATTATTTATTGAACATATCATTTACTTATTGTAACTTTGATTACATATGTATGTATGATTTTTACAAATTTACTCACAAAAATATTTGATGATGATTGATGATGATGATAATGATAATGATGAAATTGATTTTTTACAATATTCACTAAAATTCAACCAATGGTAAAAACGATAGTTCTTAAATAAAAATATGCATAAATGTGTATGTGAGACCACTCAAACTTTCGTAATAAATTTTTGAGATCATAAAAATTGTTAACAAAAGTAGATAATAATCACGATTTTATCATTATTGTTTTGTTGGCTCAAAAATAATAATTATTGTTTAAGTTATAAAATATTCACAATTTATTACTTAATTGTAAGTAAATCAATATACAATAAAATAATCATTATTTTTTAGTCGGGGCAAAAAATAAGATAACTTCATCATCAGAGCCTTTATTTTTAGTATAGTCAATTCTCAAACTGCACTAAAAATTTCAATACGAGAGTAAAACAAACACTGAAATTTTATCAAATCAAAAACAAATTCGAATAGCTGAAAAAGAAAGAAGAAGTATTGAAACTTTAAGCAACATAGTTTACTAAGTGTTGATTCGTATAAATATATTTGAGTGTGAATTCATGCGAATGTATGTACATATACATACATATATATATAAGTATGTCGAGGTTATCACTAGGTTTTCCTTGCAGTTTGACCATCAAGGCGACCTGTCCAATGGAGCTAAAAAACTTTCCCATGGATCGACAGTCGTGCCCCCTCATCATTGGTAGCTGTAGGTTGTACTTGTGCTGCATGGGGCAAGTTGTTAATGTCACGTTGATTTACAGATGGATACACGAACCAGCAGCTGGTTTACGAGTGGCAGAATCACGATGATGCCGTGTCCTTTGTACCCGGGATGACACTTAACCAGTTCGATTTGATTAGCATGATGCATCGCAATTTCACCTCGACGCGTCGCGAAGGCGACTTTTCCGTATTGCACGTTGCATTCAATCTAAAGCGACACACGGGATACTTTTTAATACAGGTAAAGAGATTTGATTTCGACTACGGCTAAACTTTTGTATTTGTAGCGCTTTCGAAATAGTCACATTTTATTTGTATACTTGGGAATATATGTTTAATTCAAATTTTCATTTCAAATTTGGTTGAGATTTAATTTTGATTTGTTTGATTTGTCAAATGGATATAAAATTTCAAAACTACATTAGGGAAAAGACTAGTGACTAAAGCCCCTTAAATCCCCAAAAACTTGTCGCGAATAAGATTATATTGAAGACATAAAAAATTCTTAAATAAAATTAAATTTTTTTGGCTTCGGCAAAGCTACTTAAGGTACAAAAGTGAATATTAGATATTGTGTGGCCTGAATATGCTTTCGTCACAAGACTTTTTGATTTTCTTTCCCAACCACTCCCTTCCTCTCTCTGTCTCTGTCTCTGTCTCTGTGAACTGATGATAGGTCTATGTACCGTGTATATTGATTGTGGTGCTTTCATGGGTCTCCTTCTGGATACACCGCGAGGCGACCAGCGACCGCGTTGGACTCTGTGTGACAGCTGTCCTGACCCTATCGACCATCAGCCTGGATTCCCGCACCGATCTACCGAAGGTCAAGTATGCCACAGCCCTGGACTGGTTTCTCCTGATGAGCTTTCTCTACTGCATCGCCACACTGCTGGAATTCGCCGGAGTGCATTACTTTACCAAGCTGGGCAGCGGCGAGTTTCCTCGTGTGGATGATGAATGGGAAGACATTGGAGCATTGGGTTTCTCCTCGGAGGAAATTGTCGATGCCGATGCCGTCGATGTCGATGTCGATGCCGAGGGCAGCGATGACAGTGAGCCCGCGAACTCGGAGAGCGATGTCTTTGTCTTTGCTGACCACGATACGCTCCACTGTGAACTGCCACTGCCTCCGGAGTTGAATGGCAGTGGTGGTTTCCCCAACAAACGCAACACCTTCAGTTGCCCCATCTACAATGTAAGTCCAAAGCATTTGGCTGTCCCTTTCTGTCCTCTGTTAACCTCTTCTTCTCCTTTTACTTGGAACCAGAATCAGCATCAGCTACAGAATTCCGGCCAGATCTTTCCGAAGCTCTCGTCGCATGCCTCGACAATGGAGCGAACCACACAAACCGAGCCACCCGTCGTCTCCCGCATGCGTCAAATGTGGCTCTGCCTCAAGGGGGACGTCAAGTTTCGCAGGCAGCGGGAGAGGGACGCGGCAGCCGAGAAGAGTGAACAGGGACGAAGTGGAGCCGGTTATGTAAACAGCATTTCGTTGATTGACCGTGTGGCACGCGTTGCCTTCCCCATGACCTTTGCCCTCTTCAATCTGCTCTACTGGCTGGCCTATGGCATGTACAAGAAGGAGTTCTCCTGGTCCATGATTAAGTCCTCAAACGGCTTCTAAGGTCAACTTCCATGTCAATAATCGTATACACCATGGCTGCTAACCGAACCGAAATCTTGATCTAATATTTCCACAATTTTGAAGCTTATCTAAATAGCTATAAGTTGACTTGTAATCATGTTTCTTGCACCAGATGCAAAAGATATTTGTTATTTATGTAGCTACTTAATAAATAAACTGTTGCTATTTGATAACGACATTTCTATTAAGTTGATGAACATACTTACAATATGAATGCAGTTTCTGCATATACATAACTAAAAAGAAAAATCCAAGAAATCTCATCTTTCCGCCACTCAAAGCAATCTCATTCGACGAACTTTGGAGTGACCAAAACAGAGCTTTGCTGTCTATCAGTTAATTGAATCCGTGCTGTCAACGACGTTTACTGTGCACACATTCGAATGGAAGCCAAGGAACCGAATCGAGTCTGACAGATTCCTCAAAGGAAAATGCGAAATGTCCCTGTCATGTCTAACATGTTGAAAGCGCAGACAAGGCAGGCAATTTCTGTTCTGCTTTTAGAAGACGAAAAGGCGACCACAAAATGCAACCGAAGACCGAACGGACAACTTTCAGTCAGCACTGTAGCCATCTCTCTCTCTATGTAAGTATGACTCTCTCAATTGTACTCTATTCAAAGCTGTTGAAAAAGCTCTTACAAAGCTAACTTTTCGAAGAACAATCGTCTTGCCGTTATGCTACAAATAATTATGCAAATTTGCATAAAATATGTAAACCACTTTAATAACATTTCTAAGAAATATACAGTAAATTATGTGTGATGTGAAAATGGCGAATAACAATGAGGGTATTGAATAGACATCCGTGCTCAGTTCACGATTAACATTAATCTTAATCATAATCATTCACTTAATTTTTAACTGAGCAGCTGACGTCTCAATATTCCAATTCCTGTTTTGAAGAATCTTTTAAAAACAAAATTTTCATTAATTGGGAAAACATTTACTGTGAATTTATCTATCCGAATAGCTTTCTTAACTACATATGTATATGTATATGTATATGTATATGTATATGTATATGTATATGTATATGTATATGTATATGTATATGTATATGTATATGTATATGTATATGTATATGTATATGTATATGTATATGTATATGTATATGTATATGTATATGTATATGTATATGTATATGTATATGTATATGTATATGTATATGTATATGTATATTAGGGTGTCCCTTATTTGGTCAAAGTCAATATTTTAAAACGCATACGGGCTAGTTCTGTTCATTAGGTCCTAAAGCACTCAGAAATAAATTTTTACCTCAATTGGAGTATGATAACCCGTGCCGACTTGGATCGGAAAATTTAAAGATTATATGGGACAAAAAAAAATTTTTTTTTTTTTTTTAATTTTTTATTTTTTTATTTTGTTTATTAGGTCCTAAAGAACTCAAAACCAAGTTTTCACCTTAATCGGAGTACGATAACCCATTCAAATTTGCATCAAAACATGAAAAATCATCGAAAAATGTATAATCAGTGTTAAAGTACTGTTTTTTCATGTTTCAAAGCAAATTTGAATGGGTTATCGTACTCCGATTAAGGTGAAAACTTGGTTTTGAGTTCTTTAGGACCTAATAAACAAAATAAAAAAATAAAAAATTAAAAAAAAAAAAAAAATTTTTTTTTGTCCCATATAATCTTTAAATTTTCCGATCCAAGTCGGCACGGGTTATCATACTCCGATTGAGTTAAAAATTTATTTCTGAGTGCTTTAGGACCTAATGAACAGAACTAGCCCGTATGCGTTTTAAAATATTGACTTTGACCAAATAAGGGACACCCTAATGTATATGTATATGTATATGTATATGTATATTAGGGTGTCCCTTATTTGGTCAAAGTCAATATTTTTAAACGCATACGGGCTAGTTCTGTTCATTAGGTCCTAAAGCACTCAGAAATAAATTTTTACCTCAATCGGAGTATGATAACCCGTGCCGACTTGGATCGGAAAATTTAAAGATTATATGGGACAAAAAAAAATTTTTTTTTTTTTTTTAATTTTTTATTTTTTTATTTTGTTTATTAGGTCCTAAAGAACTCAAAACCAAGTTTTCACCTTAATCGGAGTACGATAACCCATTCAAATTTGCATCAAAACATGAAAAATCATCGAAAAATGTATAATCAGTGTTAAATTACTGTTTTTTCATGTTTCGATGCAAATTTGAATGGGTTATCGTACTCCGATTAAGGTGAAAACTTGGTTTTGAGTTCTTTAGGACCTAATAAACAAAATAAAAAAATAAAAAATTAAAAAAAAAAAAAAATTTTTTTTTGTCCCATATAATCTTTAAATTTTCCGATCCAAGTCGGCACGGGTTATCATACTCCGATTGAGGTAAAAATTTATTTCTGAGTGCTTTAGGACCTAATGAACAGAACTAGCCCGTATGCGTTTAAAAATATTGACTTTGACCAAATAAGGGACACCCTAATGTATATGTATATGTATATGTATATGTATATGTATATGTATATGTATATGTATATGTATATGTATATGTATATGTATATGTATATGTATATGTATATGTATATGTATATGTATATGTATATGTATATGTATATGTATATGTATATGTATATGTATATGTATATGTATATGTATATGTATATGTATATGTATATGTATATGTATATGTATATGTATATGTATATGTATATGTATATGTATATTAGGGTGTCCCTTATTTGGTCAAAGTCAATATTCTTAAACGCATACGGGCTAGTTCTGTTCATTAGGTCCTAAAGCCCTCAGAAATAAATTTTTACCTCAATCGGAGTATGATAACCCGTGCCGACTTGGATCGGAAAATTTAAAGATTATATGGGACAAAACAATTTTTTTTTTATTTTTTTAATTTTTTATTTTTTTATTTTGTTTATTAGGTCCTATAGAACTCAAAACCAAGCTTTCACCTTAATCGGAGTACGATAACCCATTCAAATTTGCATCGAAACATGAAAAAACAGTATTTTAACACTGATTATAAATTTTTCGATGATTTTTCATGTTTCGATGCAAATTTGAATGGGTTATCGTACTCCGATTAAGGTGAAAACTTGGTTTTGAGTTGTTTAGGACCTAATAAACAAAATAAAAAAATAAAAAATTAAAAAAATAAAAAAAAAATTTTTTTGTCCCATATAATCTTTAAATTTTCCGATCCAAGTCGGCACGGGTTATCATACTCCGATTAAGGTAAAAATTTATTTCTGAGTGCTTTAGGACCTAATGAACAGAACTAGCCCGTATGCGTTTAAGAATATTGACTTTGACCAAATAAGGGACACCCTAATGTATATGTATATGCATATGTGTTTTTGGGTTCTGGTTTCACTAGTGATTAGCGTGGACTGCCGTTCAGAGTGATTAATATGTATAGTATGTATGAGTTTGTTGCAGGTTTATCATTTATATAAATTGGTCAAATGTCAATATAATGTATATCATACTTCATCAGTGGGAGGGCAGCAGGTAAAGGTGGAGACCAAGAAATAGAGAGAGAAAGGATTGGGGCAAATAGCTACATATTTCAGACTAGAACTATTCCAGTATGTAGAAGATCCAATATCCAAGATTGAAAGCACAGAAGCTTATCGGGAATATCAAGCGCGAATATTTGTCGATAATGTTGACATCCTTGATCTTTGGTATTGTCGCCCTAATGGCCGAGGCGCTTTTCTTTATGGCGTGCATCACGCGTGGACGCGCTGAGATTCCTGTCGAAGATCGGAAAATGAAAGATTGCGTCAAAAACAATTCCATGTAAATATACTTTCTTGCAAATCCATTCTACTAACCTCGTTGGCCGCGATGTCGCAACTGACTGCGACCTGTGCCATAGTTGCGGGTAATCCGAAAACTGGGCGGAAACTTTGCCAAATCCATGGTCTCGGTGCCAATGGAGCCGAGGGTCACATTGTAGTTACCTTTGCGCAACGAAGGTATAGGACTCATGCGTACGTCCTGCAGCTCAATAATGTCTTCTGTGGTTGAACACGTTTCGGACTTTTCCAATTTACCTGTAAAAAAACATTTAAAAAAATATACATTTATTGTATAATTTACTGCTCTTAGTTGACATCGAATAAATAAATCTGTATAATCATCAATATGTACATATTTTTGTATGTATTTCTTTTGAACGTTACCTATTTTATGTCGATCACAATCTTTCAGCTTTTTGATCTTCTTCTTGGCCCGCTTGCCCCAATATGTATAATTGACTGCAGCGTATTCAAGGAGCGCCGCAAAGACGAACACGAAGCACATTACCAAATAGATATCAATGGCTTTCACATAGGAAATTCGTGGCAATGAGCTGCGAACACCAGTGCTAATTGTGGTCATGGTCAGCACTGTGGTAATGCCGAGTGCGACCCGGGCACTTGTCGCCTCGTGATTAATCCAGAATGAGACCCAGGACAGCATCACGATGAGTATGCTGGGCAAATATGTCTGGAACACAAAGTATCCAATGTTGCGCTGCAGTTTAAAGGAGAGCGACAGGCGCTGATAGACCCCTGTGGCAAGACGTTCCTTCCGATCGTTCGTCTCGTAGCCAATGATCGTAAATTGTGGCAGTTCGGCATCCTCCACACCGCGTACTGGAGTTGGCTTCCAGTACATGACAACATCGCTGACCGTGTACCCATCTGAGAAAGAACACACAAGGAAAAGCGATAAGAACAAAACAAATGTTTGAATAATGAACCAGAAAAATTAATTTTTAATTTAATCAAACAAGAATTTAAATTAATCTTAAAGCTAAAGTTAAAATTGTATATGTTTATTAATTACACTAGTTTACAAAATCAAAAAAATTTTTGCTTAGCATGTCTCAGAGCACTTTTCTTATGGACTTTGGCCCACTAAACACGTAAGTCGCACTTAAAAATTTTTTTCATGGAAGCGTTTTCGAAATATTTGAGAGCATACCAAGAGATCTAATTAACCGATGTGGCCAAAAAAACAAATTAAAGGTTATTGATCCCCCTATGATCTTATATAATTTTGAGATCAGTTTAGTAGTTCAGAAGCTAGCGAGTAACTGCAAATAAAATTTTTCAAATACACTTTGCTAGTATTTTTTATAATATTTAGAAAAATTTGTTTTGCAGTTACTATTTAAATTTTTTGAAGAAACTTTCTGCATCAAAAAATTTTTTTTTAAAGTCGACGAAAAAAGTTGAAAAAGTTGACGTTTACAAATATTCGAAAATTTCAATGGGTACCTAACGGGTTAAGAGAAATTACATCATTCGAAAGGAATTCAAAAGACCTTTCCATTAATACCAAACTTTACATGAAGTAAGTTCAAAATTTGGCTAGAACTAACTTTAAAGGGTGCCAAAATACTTTTGGCCACCGCTGTATGACATCGTAATCTGATTTGAGCCAAATTTGGCCAGGATATATAAGACAATAGAAAATTACTAATCTGCAAGATCCAAGGTCCAAAAACAACCGAATTTTGTGTTCTTAATCTTTATTTTTGACTGATCGACTAGGGCAGCTATAATATATAGTAGACCAATTTCGACCAAATTTAGTCAGGATGTTTAAGAACCTTCAAAATACATAATTTGTCAGATTCGTTGAGATATATCTCAGACAACAAAAAGGCTCTTATGCTAAAACTTGATTTTCAACTGATCGTTCCTATGGCAGCTATATGATCCGATCCAAATTTCAAAACAAACTTTATCTGAGCCTTCAAATTTAATATCCAGGAACCTACATACCAAATTTGTAGTCTTCGAGTGGTTGATAAGTTAGAAATCGAAGTAAATAAATAAATAAAACAAAAACTGACCAGATGATAAGTTAAGGAGGAGAGGTAAGAATGTGGAGGATGTGTGGTAGGACAAATCAAAATAAGTTAAAACAGGGTGCTCAATGAACTTATTCCCCAAGCATGAACAAAACAATTTGACCAACTTGAGAAAAGAAAATCTAGGATTAAGAGATATAAATTTGGATGAGACAAATCAGAATTGACTCTATATTAGGTAGTTAAATCTTAATATGAGTTAAAAAATAAAATATAATCAATAACGATATGTATTCAGAAAGCTTAATGTGGAAAGTCAAACAAAATAACGATAAAAATGAGTAGAAATGAGCTGAATCATATATCGGATTGGTGTCGAAAAGTTAAATCATATAAGTGATTGAATAATCTTAATCAAAATAATATGTCTATGAAAATGAAGTGAGTGATTGCAAGTAGAGCATGAGAGCTTATAATATATCAAATGGTATAGAAGCTCATAGTGTAAGTAAGTGGAAATAAAAAATGAGGATAAAGAATGCACGGAATAGTGAATTAAAAGGGTAAAAAATATAGAAAAACCTTAAAGGAACTCATCAAAATCTGTGGTTTTCTCTCTCCAAACACAAAATATAATCTAAATAAGTATTGTAATTAAATAATTAATTATCTAAAATGTGATGATGTTTAGAGAACATACAACTCTCGATTTCCACGGTGCAGTTTTGGGAGTCCAGTGGGTAATAGTGCAAATCCATCATGCAGGCGAGTGTTGTGGTAAACCGCATGCCATAGGTCACGGCTCCGTCACCGCCGAGACGTACCAGCTTATTACGCTCAGTGACGTCGTGTAGGAAGCTAAAAAAATTACGAAATAGCAATTAAATATTAAAGATATTCACGAATCGAATATATGTAATGGGTAGAGTTGTGAACCTGTTCTTGTCGTTGGCAAAGAATGTATCTGGCACCCAGATTTTCTCGGCAAAGTCACCTGACAGCGTCAGCACATCGTTGACTCCATCATCATCGGCGTCCGAATCATAGTACGGTCCATAGATATTAAAAGCCAAGCGCTCATCGCGCCAATACTGATTCAAGTACATTGTTATTGTATAGTCCTAATGTTTGGAAATGCCATTAGTATTTATTTGTTATATAGTTTTGCCAACTTTCATTTGGGTTTCTTGCTCTTACCATATTTACTTCTGAGATCGCATCAAAACTTGCTATAGTCAAATCCATGCCCACGTGCAACGGCTCGCCCCCAAAATTGGGACGCAACCGTATATCATATCCTTGCAAAATTTTCGAGATCGTCTGCGTCACATTTTCCAGGCGGCCAGCGAGCATTTCTTTTCGCTTGCATCTGTAAAAAATCAATGCAAATGGTATTGTTAAAATAACCGTATTGCAAAATTTTATTTTTAAATTAAGACAAAATATAATTTTATGCATAATTTATTCCTTTTTTGGTATAGACACAATAATTACTAAAAAGATGACCGAATAAATATACCAAAACTTATTTGATAATAGTTTTAATAATATTTTTAGTTACTTACCGTACTAGTGTTAACTGGGCGCTCAGCAATAAGAACAGGAGACTGTAAAAGACGCCCAGTTGCCTTAAATTAATCATATTGGCAGCGTTAACAGTTCGCTGTTGTTGTCCCCCTTCTGTCTGTAAATCTCAACTCGTTGGCATTGTCTCTGATGGCATTTCCAGTTTCATACCGGATGCAGATACTCTTTGCAAAACGGCTTCCGTTTCGATGAGGACACGTCTCTAATGCGCCATTGTCAGTAAGATCCGTTGATGATGCAGCACATATTAATGTTACAGCTACAATTATAAATACACATACATTGTATATGTACATATATAATTTTAACAATTAATTTTGATGCATAAATTCAGCTTAAGCATACATATATTGTATTGTATTGTAGTACAACTTATACAATATTTTTATTGCAACAACAACAACAAAAATAATTGGCCTACATACTCGAAGCTGCGCACATTTTTTTCCCATCTTCGAAAATTTCTTTGATTTTCTATGTAAATCATTCGATCTGACAATCTATAATTTCATTTTCAGGGCAAAAAACACGAGCATAAAATGTAGGGCACATTCTCATTAGGGCATGAATTCCAAGCGACAACTGTAATTTGTGAGTAAATAAGTGTTGATAACAATACTAAAAAAATATATGAATGTATTCACATCTATTCGATTATGAGGTAAATACTCAAACAAACATGTGATATGTAAATTTCCTTATAGCGCTTTTTTGAAGGCGTCTCATAATCACACACATGCACAATTCTCAGCTCGTTAATGTGGCCCTCAACAACAACAAGGATGGTGACACACACACACACACACGCACACACACACACACACCCACTCTGCCTTTTGTGTGATTTGACCCATTTTCGCAATTGCAGCAAATGCAAAAATAAACGGCAAACTTTTCGATACGCTGATATCAGTAATGCGAACAAATTTAAAGGCATGTACATATGTCTATATCCAAATATGTCTATATCCAAATATGTATCTACATATGTGCGTGTGTATGTGTATGAATGTGCATTTGTAAGGTGACATTGTGTTCCCGATTATTTGCATTATTTGTAACGTCAAAGGCAAGCATAATAACAGAAGATACTTTTGTGTCTTTTATATAAACAACACAAACAGCCGATTCATTTAATTATTTTTATCTTTTTTTTATATTTTTTTATGTTCATAAAGTGAAACGTACGAGATAAACAACTAACAGTTTAAAAAAAATAGCAACAAAGTCGGACACTGTAACACGTTTCGAACGTCGACCGTCGAACGAATAACGAATAACGAGTAATTCGAGCTTCTGTTTCTCATTCACTTTTTCCGCTCGTCCTATATCTAGATATGTATGTGTATCTATATCTCATCGCTTCGCATCGCCTGCGTCTCTGCACTGCGTGTGGAGCGGCTACCGTGTCTAGCTAACGAATGATTACTGTTTGCCACCGTTCGTCTTGGTCTTCGTCTTTGGATTCGGTTTCACATTCAGATTCGCTTACTTTGCCGACTCTTGCTCTAATTGATGATCCATCGAAGGGATGGAAGGAGGGAAGACGCTCGGTTTATGTCGTGCCACAGCCTCAGTCTTGAGCTCTTACCTCAATCTCAGACTCAGACTCATTCTCAGTCTCAGCTTCGTTCTTCCTCTATTTGTGAGTCTGCGCATTTTGCGAAAACGCAGCTTCATTCAGAATCACGAGGTGTAAATGCTCATTTAGGGTTGTCATCGCTTGCTATTGGCTTTCCCTCACTTACACATGTATACAACATACACAGTAAGTCAAGTAAATGTTTTGACAAAGTATAACAAAAAAATATAAAATAATAAATAATTTGCCATTTTTTTTGGTAAATTGTGTAAAATTCTAGCTTTGTAAAACTTTAATTTTTGTATGGTCCTTAGCACAAGTTAAAAAAGAAAGACTAAGATCAATTGAACTTAACTATTGTAATATTATCTTTGTCAAAACATTTACATGGCTAGCTGTATCAATGCACTCGTTTGTATCCCACATACAAGATGAGTGCTCTGCACACAATGAAAGGGAAAGCGCACAGTTAAGTTATTAAGCTCTTCACGTTTTTTCAATAGCTAATGCCTACTCCAAGCAGAAATATGTATTTTTTTACTAAAGAGCTGTTCATACTTATACATATGTAAACGATTTTAATAGATAAATTTAAGAGATCTGATAAGACTAAAAATGTACATCGCCATTTTTATACTATAATAAAACCAGGAATGGGCGTGGATTTATCAGCTTGCATGACTGAGCAGGAAATTGATTTGTACCAGCTGTTTCCATGTGCGGCGAGTGAGAACCAACCCCACTCCCCTTTCCTTCAGCTTACCTCGCCCACCTTGGTCTTAATTCTCAATGATAAAAGCTTTTGATGCTGTCCCCAGGCCTGGCAAAAGCTTTTTGCCTTCAGCATGACAGCTTTTGCAAAGTGCAGCTTTTGAGTGAAAAGAGCTTCGATAGCAGCTTCAACTATTTACGCAATCTCTTCTTGCTCGCTGTCTGTGTGAACTGAGATGAGCGCGATGCTGTCAGTGTATTTGTGAGCAACGCTCGCCCATTCAGAAGGCCCATTGAAAAAGGCCCTGTGCTCGCTCAACACAAGCTTTCCCCTACACACAGACACACGAACACATGCTCTGCTCAGCTGCGAATTTAAAGCAGAATGCCGACTGCTCCTGCAAATCTCTGGCTGCCTCGCATTTAACGCAGCACGGAGCACGGAAGCAGACGTTCCGAAACAAGAGCAGAGACACGTACATCACGCTTCAACAACAAACAGAAGACTCCAACTTCAGCATCAGCTTCAGCAAGGACTTTGAAAACAGTACACAAATAACCTAAAAAAAAACATATTAAAGAAAAGAACATTGCAAAGATGAAGAAAGTGTTATAAAATCATAAACGCGGACATAAACAAATTATTTAAAAGTGTCACATAAAAAGTAGCTGTCGAAACGGCTTAAATCTGAAATACATAATATGTATGTACCCACATACATACATTGTGCAGCTTGTAGGTGTGAGTGTAGAACGCGCATGCTCTTAATATTCAACTCATACTTATTGCAATGCGTTGGCCTGTGCAAAAAAACAAAAAAAACCCAAAAAATATTTAAAAACATATCGAAAAAAAACAACATCGAATAGTGCCAATACACACACACACACACTTACATAGCAACAACATCAATCGAGTAAAAATTGAAATAATATAAAGAAACATCTAATCAAATAATTGTTGAGTGGGAAAAAAGGCAAAGACGAAAGAGATGACGATGAAGATGAAGATTGTGGGTGTTACCCACTTCGAGGCAGACACACACAAGCAGACAGACCATTGAAATAATATGGTTAATTAAAAAAAAACATATTTAATTTAAGCGAAAAGAAATGTTATGTTTCTAACCTTATTCCAAAAATCTTTTCAAACCGAATTGAGCATGCTGGCGCCTTAAAGTATGCTACACGGCAGTTGCAACAGGCCTTTTTCGAATATGAATACAATACACATACAAATACACATACACATACGAGCACTGAATACACGAATGCGAATTCCAAAAATGTCCGTTGAAACAAAAAGAGAGGGCGAGCTAGAGCGTTAAAGATGGAGTGAGACAGATAGAGGGAAAGAGAAAGTGAGTGAGTGCGAGAGAACGAAAAAGAGAGAGTGAGGTAGGAGTATCAAATCTGAAGAATTTGTTCACGTTTCGCAGTGCCATTGAAATTTGTTACAACGTAGTTGTTAAACAAGTGTTAAACGTACTTTTTTGAAAGACTGTGCACTTTTTTAAATAACAAGATAATATCAATAGACTAACTATCAAAACCGTAAATATATTATACTCGCTAAAGCAGAAGCAAGTTAGAAAGTCTAAGAAAATTTTGAACTGAAATATTGACAGAAAAATTATTTTAAAAAAGTACACTTGTACATATGTATGTATGTATGTATGTATGTATATATGAAAATGTATGTGCGACAATGCAACAGTTAATAGTTTAACTGATTAAAATGCTTAAGTATCACATACAAAAAAAAAAAACATTTACCTACTTAGCATACACGTTTATGCAAGTGTGTGAATGTATAGACATACATATGTATGTGTCTATGTAAAATGATGTACATATGATAAAAAAATTTAATATAATAAAACAACAACATACATAATAATCGATTAGTAGCTTAAACATGGATGGATCGCTTCGACGTACGCAAACGCACTTCAATAAATCATAATTGAATTAAAAGTAAAAGGAAACGAAAACGAAAACGAAAAGACAGTGGGCAGAAAATATTGTTGTAAATGTGTAACAAGTGACACTACATAATAAAAAAAAAGTGAACACAGACAACAGACAAATGTTTTATGCAATTTGTGTTTTCTACGAAACGCCCAACATTAATAACAACAACCACAACAACAACAGCGAAGGCAGCAGCAAGTGTAACGACAACTGAAATAAATACATTTATATGTGTAGACAGGGAATTGGCTTGCCAACGTATACCGATGTACATATGTATGTATATATTTGTACATATGTATGTACATACGGTCTTGTGAATGTGACACCTACGCAACACGAAGCGCATTAAAGTGCGAACTCAGCAAGCATCCCACAACAACAGCATCCCAATTCCAACTAAAAAGCACGTCACACGCACGCGCCATAATACAAATCCAATAAAATAAAAAGGGACAGAAATAGCATCAGCAGCAGCAGCAGCCGAAAAAGCCGAAGGAGCAGCAAGCACAGTCAACGTCAGCGTCAACGTCAGCAGCAAACAGCAGCAGCCGCACAGTTACGCAGCGCTCAGTGTTGCGTTCGTGCGTGCCTGGCTGCGTGTGCGTGTGTGTGTGCGCGCGGTGGCAATGTATTGGCTAGCCTCGCCGTTTTGCCCTTTGGTGTGCCTGCTATGCTTGTGTAAGTATTATCTCTGTCACGTACAAAGCACACCTACACAATACTCGTGCATATATATGCATACATTAGCGTACTTATCAATGGAAATTGGTATTAGCATTAGCATTAGCATTAGAAACTCTCTAGAGATAAGTACATCAATATAAATTATCAGACGACACAATGATGACAAAACAGTTTCATCATCTCATTAACAAAATCCTCACAAATACTATAATTCGAGAATAACATTAAAGCTTTTCATCTTCCTTTTTTTGTACGAGTATGTATCTGAATTTAAACATTTTTACTTAAAAAGTTTTTCGAATTTATTTTAATTAGACACCTTTAAGAAAAATTACAAATATTTAATGTCAAAATTAAGACAGTAATGCAAAATTTTCTTAATTTTAAGAAAAAGGAAGACTCCCAAAATAATATATGATATAAACCACTTGTGGCATTTTACGAACTTAGTTAAACTGAACAAAATTAAAGTTTTTTAATTCCTTTATTGGTGTCATTTTTGTATTTAGTTTTTACACAAACAAAATTGCTTTATATTTATATTTAACATTATGGCTCATATACAAGGATTGCAATTTATATAATTATGTTTTTCCAAGCCGAACCTATTTCGAAAATACTGCATATTTTTTGGCGTTTGAGTTGCCATCAGTTACCTTTTATTTATCTGACTTTTAAGCGATCTGCCCTAGTAGATAAAGATTAGAAATTCTCAATGGCTTTAGAATCTTAAAATTTCATACTACAGACCTGCAAAACATTTAAGACACTATTTGATAATCATTAATTAATAAAAATATATTTTTTATAAGGTTTGGGATTTGGTGATTTGACTTATGGATATGGCGATCAACACGAGCGCGGCATCAATAACCGTGCTGGGGGTCATGAGAATACACAAGAACGTCCACAGAACTGGTACCAGCAGGGTCAGCCACGATCAGTGAGCGACAATGGATACAATGTGCATGGGGATGAGCTATCCGATGAGATGCTGCATAAGGAAGATGATCACGACTATCTCACCGCTTCCGATTACCCACCACATCAGGATCATGACCACGATCATGGGCACGATCACGAGGATGATCATGAGCATGGGCACGAGGCCGATCATGATCATGATCACATTCACGAGCACATAGATGATAATATGGAGGGCCATGAGGAAGGTGACAAATCGTTTGGTCACGTCTTCACCATGGAGCCAATGATACCGCTTAAACCGAGCGTCGGTGCTGGCGCTGGCGTCGGCACAACGAGCACGGGCGATAGTCCAAAGTTCCGCAATGTGGGTCCACAGGGAGGACGCGGTGATATGTATGTTGTTCGCGAATCGGATAGACAGACGAGCACGCGGGGTCGTGATGGATTTGTCAGCGGTGCCAGCAACAAGCAGAAGGGCTTCCGGCCATTTGCAAATCGCGTTGTAGTCCACGACGATCCCCGGCAGCTTGGCCAGCCGGGTGACGGATACAGCGCACCACCGTCCAATGGCTGCCACAACAGCTGTGATGAATTGCAGTGGCAGTGCGGCAATTGCCAGTGCATCGAGTCGCACGAGCGCTGCAATCGCGAGGTGCAGTGCACCGACAGTTCCGATGAGCTCGAGTGCGACAACATGGATGACGTATTGTCGAAGCTGCAAAAGGCGTGCGAGCAGAGTGGCCTCCATGTAATGTGTCCCAGGACCTATCGTTGCATTAACAAAGACTGGCTCTGCGACGGCGACGATGACTGCGGCGACTACTCCGACGAGACGCACTGCGGAGCGCGAACCAACTGCACCGAGGATCAGTTTGAGTGCCGCAATGGGTTCTGCATTCCACGGCAATGGCTGTGCGATGGCGAGAACGACTGCAAGGATTACTCCGATGAGCTTCACTGCAATCGCACCAGCTGCACCGACGAGCACTTCACCTGCAACGACGGCTACTGCATCTCCTTGGCCTTCCGATGCGACGGCGAACGCGACTGCGACGACAACTCCGATGAGCAGAAGTGCCCGGCGGTGATCAATAGCTGTCCGGAAGGGGAATTCAAGTGCCGCGGTGGCCTCGGCGGGGCCGGCGGTCCCAGCGGTCAGTGCATTCTCAACCGCTTCCGTTGCGACGGCGACAACGACTGCGGCGACTGGAGTGACGAGGAGAACTGTCAGCAGAAGCCATCGCAGTGCACATCGGGCGAATACAAGTGCGCCGATGGCACGTGCATTCCAAAGCGATGGAAGTGCGACAAGGAGCAGGACTGCGATGGCGGCGAGGATGAAAACGATTGTGGCAATATGAGTCCAGAGCATCCATTAACCTGCGGTCCCGACGAATACACCTGCCACAATGGCCGTTGCATTTTGGTAAGTGGCAAATCATTCACACTGCACTATGGGGTATTTTACCGAAAATGTGTCATTTATTATTAACTCGTAAACTAAGCAAGATATTTTGATGCGGTTTTTTTTCTAGTGCTATGTATCCTCGTAAAAGTATTCTGGAAATGTGGGCGTGTCACCACCCCCACCCCCACCCCCAATTCTTTTTATTTATTTTATTTTTATCGGTAACCATTAAGTTTATGATTTCTATTGCAAATAACACGTTTTGACCTTATATATTATTAAAAATATAAAGAAAACGTAATTGTTAGTTATAGAATGTTGTAAACCCTCTTAGATGGCTGTGAGCATAAAATTAAAAAAAAAATTGGGGGCGGGGGTGGTGACACGCCCACTTTTCCAAAATACATCTTGTAGTATGTACAGTGTGCCACTAATGTCTTCATTTAGCATAAATTTCACAAATTTTCGTTTAATAAAGATGTTTTGATGCGGGTGTCTTATATTAATCTTTTGTTCACTTCAATTCCGTTCTAATGATACAAAAATTTCTTTAACCCATTAAGTACCCATCAAAAATTTTGAATTTTAAAAAATAATATTATGATGCAAAAAAATTCTTTAAACAATTCTAAGAGTGACTGCAACAAACAATTTTCAAAAATCTTTATGCTAGTATTTTTAATCATTTTTTGATAATCCCTAAAATTACTATTTTAACCCCTTTTTCCTCATTTTCATACAAAAAGTGGCTTTTTAAGCAATTTTCATAAAATCAAAAAAAAAATACTAGCAAAAAGGTTTTGTTTTTGCAGTCACTCTTAGAATTGTTTGAAGAATTTTTCTGCATCACAATATTTTTTGGAAAAAATCGAGGAAAAAGTTGAAAAATTGTTTTTTTTTCAAATTCAAAATTTTGGATGGGTACTTAATGGGTTAATGAAAACATCATCAAAACATGTTTATTATACGCAAATTTGACAAATATATGTTGTATGAAGACATTAGTGGTTCACTGTATGTACTTCACCCCTATTATAAGGTATTGACAGTGTGTCAAAGCTTATTTCGGGATATTAAAGAAAAAATCTCTTTTATAATCATAAATTTGTTCACTTCTGACTTCAGCCATCAATAAATTCATTTATTCAATTAAATTCATAAGAAATTTTATTGAAATCCTTAACATGAATTTTGAAATTACAGCGAACCTGGCTTTGCGATGGCTATCCAGACTGTTCGTCGGCGGAGGACGAGGTCGATTGTCTGCTGCAGTGTGACGCCGGCCAGTTTCTCTGTCCAGCCAAGAAAAACATCACGAATTTAAAGTAAGAACCATATTATGCGATTAACTATAAATACTGTACATACTTATGTACTATTGATTAATTTGATTGCTCTTCAAGAATCTGTGTGCACCAGAAGCATGTCTGCGATGGCCAAAACGACTGTCCACTAGGCGAGGACGAGGTCAACTGTCCAGTGGAGCAGAAGTGTCCCGAGCCACGGCAATGCGAGCAGCTCTGCATCAAGACAGCACGCGAAAAAGATGAATGCGCCTGTCGATTGGGGTACCTAATGAATGAGAATAAGCGCAAGTAAGTTGAAAACAACAGTACAAAGAAAAAACAAACGTCAGCGAAATACAATAACAAGAACACTTAAGTTTAGAATTAGTTTCACCGAAAATTGACAGGCGTGCCACAGAAATCGCAAGCGAATTAGAGTTCCGAAGAAAGCATTTCCGCACGGAAATTTCCGAGGTGCCATAGAACCTTGAGAGATTGAATTTTTTTTTTTAGCATTTTCACCAACCTTTTTGAAGAAGGCTGCTAAGAGCTGACACCTTCTCAGATTAAATTACCCAGGGTTTGTTTAGCAACTTTTTTAGGTTTTTCATTGCAGAACAACAAGTTTATCAATTTTTTCTTATTAATTTATATAGTTTAATTCAATTAAATAATAATTGACTTTGTTTAGCTACAAAAAATTTAAAAGCAATTGGCGCGACAAAATAAAAGTAACTCGACAACTCAAGCGACTGTCTGCCTTTAGTCTGGCAACTCTTCGTGACAAATGTTTTAACAAATTGGACAATAAGTTAAAGGTTTTTTTTCGGTAAAACTTGATTTACCTCAAAAGAGCTATTTTTTGAATATATATATTTAAAATACCTTACTTCGAATTCTAACTAAATAAATGTGGCATCGCTGCCCCTAACTTCGAAAATCTAAATCGGACTAGGTGGCAGCATCGGACGCCAGCGGATTTAGCGCTAGTTTATTTCGCGTAAAATTATTCTGCGAATTGACCTGTGGCACAGCGAAATGAAATTGAGGTAAAATTCAAGCAAAAGCGATTTCTGTGGCACCCCAGAATAATCTATTATTCATAACACGCGTAATAAGCAATTTCATATATTGCAAAAGACTAAATGGTGACTTATGTTGAAGCAGAATATGGTTTGAAAGTCACTCCATTGCATGAAAAGCAGTGGCTTGAAGCCCATTAGAATCATGGTTCAGAGGGGAAGGCTCAGTCGCCGAACCTAAGGCCCCAATGGACAGATAGTAAAAATTATGGTAGAAGAGGAGAACAGTAAGCTGAAAGAATATTAACTTCTCCACATGCCACGTTCTTATAGCATCTTAAGAGCCCAGATATGTTCAAATGATCCGAAAAGTGTTGGAGCTTCTACATACATATTAAATATACGGACCTAAATTTGATTCATTTATTTTATTTTTTAGTTTGCTCGATTGTCGAGGTAAACACACAATGTTTCTAATTCGTATAATAAGGATATGACAGGATATGAATATTTTGCGATATAAATAGCTCAAAAGGTGTACGATTAAATTAATATTGGGATAATTCATAAAAGTATTGTTATTACAATATTTTTGATTGAATTAGTTGCACACTTTATTCTTATTCCATCGCACTCGTCTGTACTCAAAGTGCTGGATTTACTTTGTTTCTTGGTTTGTTTGTCGACAAGCCCGACCTCTAGTCTCTTTAGCTAACTATAATACATTTATTCCAATTCTTTGTTTAGCTGCACGGACATCGACGAATGCCAGTACTTAACAAGTCCAGTCTGCTCGCAGAAGTGCCACAATACACTGGGCTCCTTTGTCTGCTCGTGCGAGATGGGCTACATCCTGCGGCCGGACCTGAGGACATGCAAGGCACTCGGGGGAGCCATGACTCTGCTGGTGGCCAATCGCTGGGACATTCGACGCGTGACCCTCAGCAACAATCGTTACATGGCCATTGTGAAGGGATTGCACAACGCGATTGCTCTCGACTTTCACTATCGCAAGGGACTGATGTTTTGGTCGGATGTGTCCACCGATGTCATCAAGATGGTGTACATCAATGGCACCCGGGTGCGGGATGTCATCAAGTGGGGATTGGAGTCACCAGGTGGCATTGCTGTCGACTGGGTGCATGATCTTCTCTTTTGGACCGATTCGGGCACCAGGCGAGTGGAGGTATCGAATTTCCAGGGCAATCTACGTACGGTGATTGCCTCCAGTGATTTGGACAAGCCACGTGCCATTGTCATCCATCCTGGCGAAGCGTTGGCCTTCTGGAGTGACTGGGGACCGAATCCGAAAATCGAGCGTGCTCACATGGATGGATCACAGCGTCAGGTGATCATATCCAAGGGTGTCACTTGGCCGAATGGCCTAGCCATTGATTATCCGAATAGTAAGATCTACTGGGCAGACGCCAAGCAACATGCAATCGAGTGCTCCAACCTGGATGGCAGTGATCGGATCAAGGTGCTCAGCACTCATCTCCCCCATCCATTTGCCTTGACTATCTTCGAGGACACCATGTACTGGACCGACTGGAACACCAAGACGGTCTCTGCTGCCAACAAGATAACGGGCAAAGGCTTTCGGTCAGTGCACGAAAACTTCCACTTTCCCATGGACATTCACGCCTATCATCCAGCTCGCCAGCCTGACTACCAGGACCGCTGCCAGAAGGACAGGCGTGGACTACGCGGCGGCTGCTCCCACATGTGCTTGCCCAACAAGACATCGCGGCGCTGCCAATGTCCCATTGGACTGTCCCTCAAGGACGATGGGAAGACTTGCAAGAGTGCGCCGGACAAATTGGTGCTCGTGGCACGTCGCAAGGACATTCGTCTGCGGCAGTTGAACAGCAAGCCCGCGGGACCGAATGAGGTGGATATGATCGTGCCGCTGGACAATCTGAAGCACGCCGTCGCCCTCGACTGGTGCAGCGAGACGGACTTCATATACTGGACGGATGTGGAGCGCAGCTCCATCAGCAAGGCACATCTCAATGGTAGCTATCAACAGCGTGTGGTCCACTCGAATCTGGAGTCGCCAGTTGGACTGGCCCTCGACTGGATAACCGACAAGCTCTACTGGACTGACCCCTCCACCAACCGCATTGAGGTGGCCACCACCAACGGAAAGATGCGCACATTGCTCGTCTGGGAGAAGCTCGACAAGCCGCGCGATATTGTCGTAAATCCGATAGGTAAAGTATATGCAGATTGTAAGACTTTTACAGATATACCTACAATACATTAAGTTCAAATGATCTCGCTTTTAGTATTTTCTTTCCTTAAATTGCGTACTGGGCTTAAGGGTCGAAAAACAGAGTCTTTTTTATTACCAGATTTTTAATCTATCTTTTAGGAAAATTACTAAATTTTGTAGCTTTTGCTTAGCTTATACTATATGTTTTATATATGACTGTTGACCCCTTTACGAGGTTAAAATCAAGTGACAAAAACATTTTCATGCCCCAAAATTTCTGATATACAATTTTGTGACGAACTACACAAATTATTCTTGAAAACAAATTTAGTATTCGGCACATTGCGCAAAAAGGTTCCGATTCTTTTTACCTAATAGAAATATACTAATTGCGCTGTAACGAGTGGCACATTTTTTTTAAAGAATTATTTCGCTATACAGTTTAGAATCGTTCGTCACAAAATTTGATTGAGTGCAAGCAACTTTTGAATTTGATTGTTGTTCAAGATGTTGCTGTAGCTACTATTGGTTTTCTTGTTGTTGTATTGGTTCCGAATTCAAATTTCATGCCCGCTGGAGCTGTGGATTGTCCTTACTTACTTTCACACCTGAGGATAGCTGTAAGCATCCACACTCATTATTTAAATAGATTCATTTGGCAGCGGGATGATCAAAACAGACTTGTTTTAGAAGTTAAATCTTACAAACTTAGTTTATGTAAAACAATTTTGAAGTGGTTAAAGTGCGTTCTTGAAAAATGTACTTACTCAATTTGATTTAATTTAAAAATAAAAAGTTCTTTAAATGCATTGAATCGTGCTTAAATTAAGATCGAGATCCGCAACATTCGTCAATGGATGTGCTGTTATTAAAGTATACATTTGTCGCTGTGTACATGATTGATTTAATATGTTTGTGATGATATGTGCTTATAAATATGTTTAGATGGTCTCATGTTCTGGTCGGACTGGGGAGTGGAGGCCATGATCGAGCGTGCCAATATGGATGGCACGAGCCGCGTGATTATTGCCTCCAAGAAACTCATCTGGCCCAATGGGCTGGCCATCGATTATGATCAGAACAAGTTATACTTTGTCGACGGCGGCACCAAGACTCTGGAGAACATGAACTTTGATGGCAGCAGTCGTAAAACGATTATTAGTAAGTTTATTTCAGCTCAATTTGAGTATGACCTGTGACCTTATTTCGATTAAATTGATGTGTAGACGGACTTGGTCACCCGTTTGGACTGGATGTGAGTGGCGGACGTGTTTACTGGACAGACTGGGACACCAAGTCAGCCATGAGCGCCGATAAGCTGACGGGCAAGAGTGTGAGCACAGTGATCGCCAACAGTAGCGACCTCATGGACATTCGAGTGTTTCACCGGACGCGCAGGCGCGTTTATAACGCATGTGACAAGCAGAATGGAGGCTGCTCCCATCTGTGCCTCCTCAATCCCACCAGCTACACGTGTGCCTGTGCCGTTGGCGTCCAGTTGAAGGCGGATCGACGCACGTGCTCAGAGGGGCCAACCAAGTACATTCTCTTTGCCCATCGCATTGATATTCGTCAAATATCGTTGGACTTTGATCATCTGATCGATGTGGTGCTTCCATTGCCGCCGATCTCGAATGCTGTCGCCCTGGACGTTGATCAGAAGACGGGCTACATTTTCTGGTCGGACACCATTGAGAATGTCATCATGAGCTCCAGTCCCGATGGCCTTCATGTCCACAAAGTGATTGGCGAAAGTCTGGAGAATCCGGACGGACTTGTTGTCGACTCCATTGGCAGGACGATCTACTGGGCAGACGCGGGCAGACACACCATTGAGGTGGCCACTCTCGATGGCAACCATCGGCATGTGATCGCCTACAAGGACCTGGAGTCGCCTCGCGGCTTGGCCCTCGACTATGAGGCGGGTCTGCTCTTCTGGACCGACTGGGGACATTATCGTAAGATTGAGCGCTCCCATCTCGATGGCAATGAACGGTCCCGCATTGTCACCGCCAATCTTGGCTGGCCCAATGGTCTCTCCCTGGACTTGAAGAGCAAACGCATCTACTGGGTGGACGCCCGACTGAAGACGATTGATTCGTGCGATTATACGGGCAACCAGCGCAAACTGATCATGTCCTCTCTGCACCATCCTTATGCCCTGGCCCTGACCGAAGACTATATCTACTGGACGGACTGGAAGTCGAAGGCCTTGCACATGGCGGATCGACGGAACACGAGTGCCAAGCGCGACGTGATGACCAACATTGATGGGCTAATGGACATCAAGGTGATTGTCAAGAACCAGCAGATGGCCGAGAATGTGTGTGGCAACAACAACGGCGGCTGCTCCCATCTCTGCCTGCGCAATCCCGCTGGCTACTCCTGCCAGTGCCCCACTGGACTGAAGCTGCGAGAGAACAGCACCACACAATGTCAGAATCTTCCGGACGTAAGTTCCTTATACATACCATAGTGCAACTGAGATCCTTCAGATCCTCATCGTCATCTTGCATTTCTTTCTCTCTCTCTCTCTCTCTCTCTCTCTCTCTCTCTAGGATTACCTGCTAATTGCCCTGCGCTCCGGCATTGGCATGATCTCTTTAAACAGCGGTGACTACATGGACGTCGTCCTGCCCATCAGTGGAGTACACGGCGCCGTTGTACTCGACTATCACTACCGCAAGAGCTGGCTGTTCTTTGCCGACGTCAACCTCGATGTGATCCGACGGGTCAATCTCCTGAACCTCACCGAGAGCAAGGTGATCGTCAGCACCGAGTTGTTCACACCGAATGGCATTGCCGTCGACTGGATTGCCGAGAATCTCTATTGGTCGGACACAGATCGCAAGCTGATTGAAGTCGCCCGTCTCGACGGCACCTGTCGCAAGAAGCTAATCACCGAGGATCTGGGCGATCCGCGATCCCTCATTGTGCATCCAGCCAAAGCGTACGTACATGCAAATATTTAATAAACAAACTTATCTTCGACTCACAACTGTAGATTTACAAGAAAGTTGAAGTAACATTTCGTTACCAACTAAAAAAAATAGCTTACAATTTTTCAGATTCTGTGAAAAAAACAAGAGCATAAATATATACACTCGCCAGAAAAACTATGCACACAAGCTCAATGCGAAACTTTGATTGTCAAAAAAGAACACTTGTATTTATGATATCGTCTTGATTTTTTTATAATGAGCAACACATTAATCATTCTAGTAATTTTTCTATTCATTAGGAATCATATTTATTTAAAAAAAAAAAAAAAAGTATGCGTACAAACTAAGAAATGAACAAACAAGGCACTTATTTATAAAAAATACGTCAAATCTAGTATTAAGTTGGATACTCCTTCCTTTTAATAGTTTCTACCAATCGGTTTGGATTGGATTTGACCAATTTTTGGGTCACATCAGTCGAAATTTGGAGCCACTCCTCCATGATCCTTTAAACTGCCATATACTTGGAGGAAGAATCCCAAGCTCCGGAAATCCCCAAAGATGCTCTATAGGATTTAAATCTAGCGATATGGGCGAATACAACTGGTCCCTTGTTTTATATAGCAACCATAGCTTGACATTGTGGGCTGTATCAAAAGTCCTCTAGGAAACCTAATTTTATTACGTTTTCGTTTCACATCGTCACCACCGTGCTTAAGGGTTGGAGCGATTCTTTGTAAAGAGTGTTTTTTTTTCGAGGAATAGAACTTCAAATTGAAATAAAACACAAGAAAATCGTTATCCCATAAAAAAACCTTTTTACGAGGTAAAAGTCTAGTGGCGAAAACATTTTCATGCCCCAAAATTTCTGATATCCAATTTTGTGACGAATAATATTAAGTTTTACACATAAATTATTTTAAACAAAATTTTGGCACTCGGCACATTGCGCTAAAATGTCTCAATTCTTCACACCAAATAAAACTCACTGTTTTGCGCAGTGCCGAATGCAAAAATTTTGTTTAAAATAATTTATGTGTAAAATATAGGCCTGCATGAATGCATTCAAAAGGGCAAATGAATCATTCACACTGAAAATGGGTACACTTTTTACTGAACAGCTTTGAAATGAATGTCAGTTAATGTTGTTCTAGTTCCTGTATTGACAGTGAGTATGAGTACACTATATACGTTGTACAGTATATAATGAGTACAGTATATTTGAGTACAGTACATTCACTGTATACCGAGCTATTTTTGAGAACAATATTTAAAAATTAAATAATTTAAGAAAACATTATAGATTCAACATGCAAGAAAAACACATTTATTTTTTATATTTTATGACATACAAGTCTCGTTCAGCTCTTCTATATTTGAAAAACATAATATTATTCACCATGTCTTTACTGGAGGCTATTTTGCTGCGTTTTTCAGAAATTAAAGTTTTTGCTATTGAAAAACACCTTTCGGATGCAGCACTACTTGCTGGAACAGCTAAAACCCTACAGCTAGCTTTAAACAGCAAAGGAAATTGATTCTTATTATTCGTCAACCAATTCAGGACATTAAAATCTTCCGTATATTGAATGTGAACATTCTTATATGCCTCAATTTCGCGTAATATAATGGAGGAGATATTGTTGTCTTGAACTGGTTCACAATAATCTGCAAAAATAGAATCTATTTGTGGAATTGATCTATTTTGGGGCTCTATTTCGCGTGTTGGGGTCTTTAAATGAATAGCCATCATAATTTGCTCACAACCTTTGATAGTCTGTATCTTTTCAAGCTCTGTAAACTGTGACAACTTATTTGTAGGTGGAAAAAGGAACAAGGCTATCCTATGAAAATCTTTTAAGTTACTTTCGACAACGCTCGGTAAAAATTTCTGTAGTGCAAATTTACATTTTTTAACTATTTCTATATCGTCGTCATTAACTATTGAAATTTTTTTTAAATTATTAATGTATGGAATCGTCAGATTCAATGTGGGATAATTGCTACCTTCTAGTTTTTTTGAACAAGCTTCAAAGGGAGCAAGAAGGGTCACCAATGAGCTTATATTGCTTAAATTTATATCTTGCATCTTGAATTCTGATTTTATACAATTATTCTTTAATATTTAAACCAACTTGATGACTTGACTTGCGACTCTACATTACCATATATGTACTTATAAAAGGACAAACACAAACATGTAAACGAACACAGTTTTTTTACAACTATATAAAATTTGTTAAAAATGCAACATAAACTAACAATATATATACATATAAAAAAAAAAAAAAAACTTACATTTTCTAGAGAGTCCATGTCAACGTTTTGCATGCTACTGAACCCAAATTCTCTCCTTATACTCATTTGTACAGTTGTGTGACAGGCCACTCAAGGTGTACTTATTATTTTGTTTGTTGTACAATGTTTTAATGAGAACAACTTTAGCTGTCACTCACTCCCAGTGAGTTATTGAATTTACTGTACTGAAAAAATGAGTTCAGTACATAATGAGTACAGTATACTACTGTACAGTACTGTTAAGTTAGAAATGAATGCATTCATTATCAGAAATTTTGGGGCATGAAAATGTTTTCGTCACTAGACTTTTACCTCGTATAGAGGTTTTTTTATGGGATATCAGAAATTTTTGAAAAAGACATCAGAAATTTTGAAATTGCAATATTTTTTGACAGTATAGCTTTGTCAACTTTGTTTATTGTTTGTACAGCTAAACAAACTGTCTGGCAACACTGGTTCCCTTTACAAACACACATGTCCAGCGCAAAAGCTATCAGCACTCTTAAAGGCTGTGTCACTTTTACATCACTCAAAAATGCAAAAACTTACTTTCGTCACTAAAAATTACGTTACTCTAAAAATTTGGAGCCATTTGAACTATTTTTTTGGCAAAATGCATTCGTTTTACTTTGCAGTGTGATGGTATTGATGGTATGGGGGTGTATGGCAGCAAGCATCTTAACAAACATACTATATTTATCAGAATTGTAGTGTTTTTCTTGCAATTTGATTGGCTTTTTGATGCTAAGTAGAACGTGTAGTAAATCAAAATGACAGGAAGTGACTTTATTCACTCAGCTTTCATCCAGATTAAGAATATTTTCATATGTACATGGAGTCGTCTCAAAGATAATTATCCCCTCTTAAAAAATTAAATTAAGCGTTTAAAGGTTCATTTAAATCTCCCCTTTTTTCTGCAGTTATCTCTTCTGGTCGGATTGGAATTCGCCGGCAAAAATCGAACGCAGTTCTCTGGATGGTTCAAATCGCACTGCAATTGTCACGTCGGGTGTGGGATTTCCAACGGGTCTCACAATTGATTTCACGTAAGTACACGATTGCAAATTAGGGAATATTAATATATTAGAGAGAGAGAGAGAGAGAGAGAGAGAGAGTGGTATTTAATGACAAACGTGGTTTTACAGCAATCGGCGACTGCTTTGGGCCGACGCGCTGGAAGATAATATTGGCCAGGTTGATTTCAACGGCAAGCGTCGTCAGACCATCGTTCCATATGCACCACATCCCTTTGGTCTAACCATGGTAATTATTAATTACATATCTGCCAATGTCCTTAATGTTTTCACTAATTTGGACTTTCTTGGAAACAGTTTGAAAGCAACATTTATTGGACGGACTGGTACAACAAGTCCGTGTACCGCTCTCAGATTGTGCCTCGCATGGGATATGGCTATCCCTTCGAAGTGAGGGATGCACTTAGTGGGGCACTGGATATACGGGCCGTGTCATTGCAACGCCAGGCAAAGAGCTGGAACCAATGTGCCCAGGATAACGGTGGATGTTCGCATCTGTGCTTCTATAGGGGCATTGATTACGTGTGCGCTTGCCCAGATCGAGTGGAGAGCGATCGACGGGTATGCTCGACGACACCCAAGGAGCTGGTGCAGGCGCGTCTCGAGAGCGATCAACAGCCGGATTATTCAGATGAGGCGACCGAGGACACGACATCGATCGACGGCCAGGATAACAATAATGGCCAGTACGATGACGATCGCAAGAGCAAAGAGGACAACGAGCGTGAATTCTTTGTACTAATTGCGCTCGGTGTTGTCATTGTAATGGTCGTCATCATAATGCTGGTGATGTTCAGTAAGGCCCAATAGTCCATCCTAACACATTGAGTACGTTCAATTTTCTGTTGATCTTCCATTTAATTTGCAGTGCTCGCATTAAATACAAATCGCAAAAAATCGAAGCGCAACACACGCGGCTCCAGTCGCTCCGTATTGACCTTCTCCAATCCCAACTACAATGTGGACGGCACGCCAATGGAGCCCAAAACGAACATTTGGAAACGTTTCAAATATGACAAATCGCACGTAGGTTTTTGCTATATCTTATACATATAAGCAGGGATTAAAACCCTAACCGAAACCGTAACCTTTAACCGGTAAACACCGATTGAAATTTAAAACCGTTACTGAAACCGTAACCGAAAAAAAATAGTTTCATTTAACCGAAACCTTAAAACAGAAACTCTGTAAACCGAAATAACCGTTTAGTAACCGTTTCATTTATAAGGGTTAATTTCGGTTTTTCATAAAAAATTTATAATAAAAATTGAAAAAGTTTTATTTTTGATTGTTATTTTAAAAATTGCAAATAAGAGTTATGGTGTAACTTTTAAATACAATTTCAAAAGCATGTTTTATTTTCAATTTTTATTTTAAAAATTTAAAAAACAAGTTAGAAATAATTTTAAACGAACAATTTTGAACTGTTTTGATATTTTCCGACTCATATTTTATTTTCTTTTTTATTTTTACCTATTTAATTATTATTATTATATTATTAATAAATTTATTTTTGCAAACAAATTTTTTTTTGTGAACCGAAACCATATTGGTATTTCAGAACCGAAACATACAAAAACCGGTTCACCGTTACGAAACCTTTTTTCACAGATTTTGCGTAACCGATAACCGAAAACCTAAATGCGAGCATAACCGAAACCGTAACTGAAACCGATATTCGTTTCGGTTTTAGTCCCTGCATATAAGTATGTAACTAACATCGATTAGTTATAATTGTATGACAAAATTTGGAAACAAAAGTTAGAAAGTCAAAACAAGAAAGCTCGTAATTGAGAAATTACAATTAGGAAAAAAAGCCTTATTACGAAAATCTAACATATGATTATGAAAAAGCACTTTTATCTAGAGGTCATAATGTTGGTACTTATTTTTAGGTTGTCTGAAAAGTACTAATTCTTATCTTCAGACACGTCAGAAAACTTTTTTTAAATTTTTACTTTTGATTAAAAATTTTGAAAAAAAAAAAAAAAATAGGGTAAATTGCAGACAACAAAAGAAAGAAACTGAAATCATTCGAATTCCAATTACGAGTATATTGCTTTGCTCTTTCCAAGTTCTTTTCAGCTAAAATACTTTTATGCTGTTGAGTTACACCAAACACATGACATATTTTACGAACGCTGTATGAGCCTATTTACATTTTTTTCTAAGTCACTTTTTTAATTCTTATATGAGGTACTCCTATGGCTATCATATGATGTATCACATTTGTGTATTTAATATTATTATCTGTACTGTGAATGTTTTTGTTTTATACGTTTCCTATTTTTATCTTTATTTCTGTAGCTCCATCACATAAACGAGTACTTAAGGTTATTTATATACACTTTTTCTTAGGAACGCGCTGGAGTCTACGAAGAGCGCAGTCTGACCACTGAGACAGCTTCGTCCAGTTTATTCGTGCCAACGCCGTCTCCGATGGCATCACCGTCAACAAAGACTATGCAACTGACAACGCTCTCGACTATCACATAAACACAAAATGACGTCACAGAAGTCAGCAATAAACAAAAAAAGAAAAAAAAAACACAAAAAAAAGGAAACAAAACGAAATAAAAAAAAACATTCCGTAAAACATATTACTAAATACATTAATACAAATTTTGCTACGATGAGAATGAGAATGAGAATGATAAATGAGAATGATATGAAATTATAGATGATATGAGATGAGTTTAATGATAATTGATAAAGATACTGATACTGATATTGATAATGATTATGATTATGATTATGATAATGATACTGATATTGATAACGCTACTGATTATGATATTGATAATGATGTTGTATCTATAAGGGGAACTGAAGCTATTTCATTTGTTCCAGGTTTGTAAGCTGGACTTATCAAATGCTTCAGTTGATTCTTGGGTTACGTGTTACGCCCTGAGAAAAGCATATATATATTTATATACATATATAGATATATACAGTATATGGTATATATGGTATACATATGTATGTATATATATATATATATATAAATATATATAAATTATCTGCCTAACTGGCTGTGTAATTTTATTGAAGCTAAGTAAAGACTTAGGCCTGTTAATGACGTGGATTTATAAGTATTAATGATTAAATTATTAATTATACTTTGACCGCCAGTTATTTATGCCGTGATTATACTTGCCAAAAATATATAAAAAAAAAAATATAAACTCTCAATACCCAGTTTGATGATATTGTATGTATGGTAAAGAAGTTCCTTTAACTCAACAAACAGTGTCCAATTACAATCGGTATTCCTGTATTAAAGATACATATAGAGAGAGAGAGAGAAAGAGAGAGAAAGTGTATCTTCCTATCTGTATATCTGAAAGATGTATTTATTTTATTAAAATTTCAACACCATTGTGAGCTAAAGGAATATAATTGTATTATCTCGTTTCATCTCCTAAAAACTAAAATTCAGTGTGTATTTGGCCATTCAATATATAGTAGAAGAGTGCAGATAGTGTGCGAAAGAGAAGCCAAGTTTTAGAATTATGTATGTGTTCCATGTTCGACTTGTCGTTTCAAGTTTCAACTTAATTGCAATTTTATGAAGAGAGCAAACGAAACAGCAAATTCGCTGGCTGACAATGCTGTTGACTTGCTCTAACTGATGCAATGTTGAACTGAACGAAAAACAAACAAATAAATAAACAAAATCACAGACTACTTCAAAGTAAGAGTAAAGCAATTAATAATTCAACGAATCCTATTTTAAAAACACATTTGAAGCATTTTATCATACAATACATCAAATCAGCAATATATGTATATGGAAGGCAAGTTGAAATTTTGTATAGAAACTAAGTTTTGTGACACTGTGACCGTTTTCAACGAAGAATTGTAAATTTTAGTAGTACCTAAGCAAGTATTATCACGTTATAAATGTGGCTTAACTCGTTAAACAAACAATATTGTATGTCAAACAACAAAAATTGATTGTCTGGGCGAAAAAAAACAAACGAAAATTAATTGTAATATATATATAATTCACAACTTGTTTTGAAAACAAAGACATGTTGTAGATATTCATTTGAACTTTTTGGTTAGAAAGCCTTTCAATCAATCGCATTTAATTTTTGCTTTTTCAATTGTTTGAAGTGTCGTCTCAGTGTTGGAAAACGTTTTTATGTAGGCCGCCGACCCGATGCACCGTGCAATAATACACGTAAACTTCTTCGCCCATAAGAAAACCACTGAATTAGACAGACATTAAACTAGTACAAATGTATGTACATATACTTATAATAGTCAGTGTTGCCCAACTAAATGTAATAAATATTTTAAACATATTATTGCCCTTAAAAAATAACTACACAGAAAGCCAAAATCAAAATCAACTGATTTCAATGAAATTTTCAAGAAATATATTAATTTTTTGTTGTTTTTTCAGTATTTGAATAATCTAAAAAACAAACAAATGGCAACACTGAAACTATAATTATAAAAACTATAAATATATATTTCAAATAATATATATAGCAAACAAAATGTAAAAGTGAAAAATCTATTAATGCAGGTTTTAATCTTCCATATTCGATACTGTCTACGGACATTTTCAATACTAGCAATCGCGATTTTAATCAAGTTCAGCGAAAGTGGAATTGATTGGTGTTTTGAAAAAAAAATCAGAAATAAAAATTAAATTTTAAAATACAAAAAACAAAGTAAATTTTTCGATTTGCACAGCTTTGATTGTTAGTATTAGTAATTACTCGTTTAATAAATTTTATGTATGCGTAAACATATATGTACATATATAAAGAATGATATGATATGATATAATTTATGTTTCTGTTCATGACATTACGAAAACGTTGCTTTCAAGCTGCACTGATAACTGAAAACATAAAACTAAAAACAAAATGAGAAAGATTAACAAAAGAATGAAAAATATATAAATATGTATGTATTGTATTGTATGTACTTTTTTCCAAAAAAAAAAATGACAAAAAATGTCTTCGCCACAAGATGTCACAACTATTTTTTCGGTTAATATTGTTTTTGAATTATTGAATGATATGCAAAAATATATATAAATGTATATGAATATATATTTATATATACATGTGTATGTGAGTGCATCGATTTGTATGGGCCCGAAAAAATGGTAATCCATTTTCGGAATATATGGTCAATTCTAAGATGTTTTCATCGAGAAACAATAGTTCTAAAATGAATTCCTGGTCCGCGCTTTTGAGTTTAAACATTCATTTTTTTGAGCATTTATATCTTGGGTGTTTATGTTCCGATCCTGACAAACTTGGTGTCAATACTCTTGTTGGGTCCAGGACTTTTAAAATTCCACAGAATCAAAGGACTAAATGCCCTTTTAACATAATTTTCATCCTTATAAGGACGATTTCGCGGTTCATCTCTATCCTAATAAATTAGTCAGAATTAAAGCTATTTTTTGAAAGAAAAAAAAAATTTTTCTTTTTAACCTATAATATTTATTAAAAGAAAATGTAAAACATATTTTAATACAATTATATTATACAATAAAATATTTTAACACAGTTTTAACAAAATATGTGTTACATTTTCTGTTAAAAAAAAATTAAGGTTCAGGGGAAACAAATTTTTGGGCCAAAAAATAGCTTTAATTCTGACTAACTTATTAGGATAGAGACGAACCGCGAAATCGTCCTTCCAAGGATGAAAATTATGTTAAAAGGAAATATAGTCGTTTGGCTCTGTAACATTTTAAAAGTCCCGGTCCTAACAAGAGTATTGACACCAAGTTTGTCAAGTTCGGATCATAAACAATCAAGATATTATTTTTCAAAAAATAATACATTTTTCAACTCAAAAAGCGCGGACCAGGAATATATTTTGGAACAACGGTTTCTTCGTGAAACATCTTAAAATTGACCATAGATTTCGAAAATGGGCTATCATTTGTTGTGAAAAAAATCGATGCACTCTAATTAATATGTATGTAGAAACAAGAACATATGATGTATTTATGTAAATCGACGAATGTGTCAATTTGTAAAATAATTTAACCAAACCTTATCGCACATTTGGGACAGGTCGAGTGCTCCATAAAAAACTAAAGCATCACATGGAGTTGATATTGTTAAATATATTAATTTATTAAAACCGTTTCTGTGATTCATATACTTATTTTCTAAAAACGGGTCATCCTACAATTAAAAATCTTTGATCTGGATTTAAGGCTAATAACTAGGAGAGCAGCAAGATATTTCGGGGCCTTTAATGTTAAATTCCTTAACGTTTGTTTTATAGCTTTCTGTGCTTGCTATCTCCTGCTATATGGTGTGGAATGGTATTTCACTCTATTTTTGATCTGAACTATCGTGAAATAGTCACTTAACCTCGTTGTCAGGGGTAATTATCCCTCTTCCTCTTCCTCCTAGTAATAATTTATCTTAAATTGACGAAATCATCTACTTCTTCAGTCGAAGGCGTAACCAGCTTTGCGTAAAGGGGGCCAAAACTGTATTTTTTTTTGTGCTCTCGTAATAGCAAAATATCCTCGAACTCAAATTCGTTTTTGCAAATTTTTATTAAGCATGCACTGCACACTCCACAACTTAAATTTCTACCGCGCGTAGCTTACAATCCGTAATACGTAATGAAAAGATTACAGTCTCTTTTTAAACATTTTATTGTATGCAATACATAACCTAAATTATTTTTATATGATCAAGATAATTCAAAAATTCGATGTATTTTGATTCACTTGGAAAAAAAACTTAATACTCGTACTAAAAATCCACATATGTACACTACTGGCCAAATTAATAAGTACACTCTTTCTTCTACTAAACAAGCTATTGCAAGTTAAGTTTTCACAGAAAAAAAAATGATGCATAACTTTCCTTAACCTATTAAGTACCCATTGAAATATTCTAATTTAAAAAAAGTCAACTTTCAAAACTTTTTTCTCGATTTTTTAAAAAAATGTTGGGATGCAAAAACATTCTTCAAACAATTTAAGGAGTGACTGCAAAAACAAATTTTCAAAAATCTTTTCGCTTATATTTTTTTATAAATTTTTGAAAACTGCTTAACAGGCACTTATTCGTAATTTTCATACAAATATGTACATCAAATCAAAAATGTTGAATTTTAAAAAATAATATTTTGATGCAAAAAATTTTTTTAAACAATTCTAAGAGTGACTGCTACAAAAAATTTACAAAAGTCTTTATGCTAGTATTTTTTAATAATTTTTTGAAAATCCTTAAAATTTTCAAGATTTTTTTTTTTGCAGTCACTCTTAGAATTGTTTGAAGAATTTTTTGCATCAAAATATATTTTGTAAAAAGTCGAGAACAAAAGTTGAAAAAATTTACCTTTATTTTAAAATTCAAAATTTTCGATGGGTACTTAATGGGTTAAAGAAATTTTTGTATCACAAGAACGGAATTTAAGTGAATAAAAGATTAATATAAGAAACCCGCATCAAAGCATCTTTAAGCGTAGTACGCTCTAGCTGAAAACATTTTGGACGCTCGAAATGTTCGATGTTTTGAAGTCGGGCCTTACAAACTTCAGTGTTACAGCACAATACCAAAAATCACTAAAAAGTTGAGAGATTGTTGGTGTTATACTGCTGTGGGCACACTGTTGCGTCAGCTATGCACAACAAACAAATAAATAACATTGAGCACAAAAATAAAGAGAAAATGGACAAAATGGACATGATGAGCGAAGTTATTAAATTTAAAATTATTAATTATAAAAATCGGATCAATATGTTTTTTGTCGATTCAACGATTCAATCGATGTTTTGAAAGGTCAATAAAAAGATGCCATCTGTTTACCAAACAGTGTTGTAAGACGCCGGAAAATATTCTGAGCTGCCCATACTTAGGTACAGCGTACATAGGTTTAGAAATGACCTTACAAAATAATTTCGAGCATGTTTGCAACCCTTTTTTTTTATATGGAGTTTTGGCCTTGCAAACATATTTTCGGCTAGAGCGTACTATGCTTTATTATACGCAAATTTGACAATTTATGCTGTATGAAGACATTAGTGGCACACTGTATAACACTAGAAAAAAGACCGCATTAAAATATCTTAAGTAGTTTTCGAGTTATTAATTAATGCCATCTAACACAGGTGAAGCTTCCCGTACGGCAAGCGAACAAATCGGCATTTGGAGTTGTGAGGTTAGGTGCTCAAAAATTAAATATCACGAAAAATGGGTAAAAGTGGGTTGTCAAATAACAATAATTTGAAAGAGAGTTAAATACTCTACAATACACAATATATTTAAGCAATTGAATTTTCTAGACGCACTTTAAATACCTTTTAAAAAATGAGACCTAATGAAAAATTTTCGTTTGTTATACTGCTCACACTTTTACATTATTAAGGGGACACCACGATCAATATCTACATTTGACACTCACAAACACAAAATACATACAACACTGATTCGAATTCTTTCAAATAATTTAATAATGTTGCCTTATTTTTAACTTCTTGGCACATTCAAATCACGAAAAAAAACTTTAAAAATTTTTGGCGTGTGCTTTGCAATGACAACCCTGTGTTTATCAGCTGATTTCTTTGAAGTGGCGCCATCTAATGAGATTTCTGGTATGCAACATTTAAGAACCGTCTTTTGTTAATGCGTTGCACTCAAAAATATTTTAAATTGGCGATTTGCGGAAAATGGGTTTTGGCCTCACAAACTCGTGAAATAACCCATAGTACGCCCTTGTCTACTATCGACTTAAGCAGCTTAAGCGCCTAAAAGTATGTAAAGGGTCTCTTATAGTCGGGATCAGAGTAAATTCGGAAAATTTTTAGGGTGCATTTACACTAGTTGACAAGCTTGTCAATTAAATCTCAGTAGGCAGTGCTTTTTACCAAGTCAACACACTTTCCTTATAGTTGACCACCGTTTACAATAGAGTTGACTAATGGTGTATTTAGACTAGTTGACAAGCTGGTCAATTTCATCTCAGTAGGCTAAAAATTTTGATGTCAACTTAGTCAACTCCAGTGTAAACGGTGGTCAACTCTAGGCAAAAGTGTTTTGACTTGGAAAAAAGCACAGCCTACTGAGATGAAATTGACCAGCTTGTCAACTAGTGTAAAAGCACTCTAAGTTTCCATCAAAATGTCCAGCCTACTGAGATGAACTTGACCAGTTTGTCAACTAATGTAAATGCACCCTTACTCTTTCCTATTATCACGTGTTTACAAAATTGGAATCGATAGAGATAAAGCTCTTGGTTCTTTTTAAATATCGAAATCAATCTGACAGATCTGCAGATGTTTAATTACCAATATATCAAAAGCTATCTTGGGAAGGATTGAGCTAAAATAAAATCATCGAGTCATATTGCTGATATGAATTTCTGCCGTTTATCCACAGATTTTTATACTAAATATAATGATTACTGAACTAGAATACATATACAGAAAAATAAAAGAATGATTAAAATAAATTTTTAGCGAAAAAAATAAAGCTCTCAGAAATTCATTATACTCGTACTCGTATATGAGCGAAAAAATTAAAGCTCACAAATAATCATTTAATATGATTTTTATTTTTGTTTGCTCAAAATAAAACGAATTTTTAATTCATGGCTTTTGTGTAGAATTTCCCCTCAATACTTTTGCTTATCGCCTTAGATGAAACCCATGGTACCCATTCAAGGTAATGATTACGGTCCCTGGTATAAATTATGAATAAACATTTAAAAAAAAGCTTTCATGAAGTGTAATGCTTTTTAAGATCGGTTTTGTAAAAAAAGTAATAAAATAAACTGTATTCGCTGCAGTGACCGCTCAACTGTTAAAGGTCGCTATTAAGTTGTAGTGAATGTAAAACTTTATAAACGGCAGTCAAAGGGAATGCATTTGATAACATTTTTACTGTACTTTGGTTTTACTTGTTGTAGTAAATATTCAACAAAAATAATTTTGTAGATTTCATTTGAAATTGACATATTACCTAATTATATTTTTTTATTAGCCAGTTGACTGGTCCTAAAACGTCAACCGAACATTGACAATCACACTTCCGTTGGATAGATAGATGGGTTTTTTTTTATTTTAATAACTATAATAATCCAAATGCTGTGAAGTGTAAAGCCGGGTATCCAGCACCGCGGAAAATAAAAATTACTGCCACACTTCATATACAAAAAAAAGCTGTGGCAGAAACTTTTCATTTACGATTTCGTTGCTTGAGTATCCAGCAACTTGAACGAAATCCACAAATAAATATCGATAAATGGAATATCGACAGCGTGTGTGGACTGAGAAAACAGCTGATACACAGCTCAGGAATATATTGTCGAGAATTATTTCGCTAGTGTCGAATGAAAAAAAGGAAGAAGAAATTGTGCGCAAAACCAAAAAGTGAGATGAAACTGTTTTTGCAACAATATATGCCGCCACCAACACAGAGAGCACATTTTTTTCATTTTTTTTAAATTAGTTGAACTTTCAAAATTGGCGCTGTTACAAAACACAGCTGATTAGACAGAGTGACCATGCACGTTTTAGGTACATGGTCACACTATTTGATTTATGTTCCACACATTCCTGACATAAAAATTTCGTAGTGCTGGAGACAGGCCTTTAACCGGGGCGTACATATGTTACTATGCATGTAGGCGTATTTTACAAAATCGTGCTTAGTAAAATCACGCACGTGCCCATCACTAATAACAACAACGACAGCGGCCTTCCTGGTTGGCTGACAGCGTTTCTACTTTTATTGCTGCGATTGCTGCTTTTCTTGTTCTTGTGGTAGAGCTTGTTGTTGCTTTGTCCTACACAGAGTGTGTTGCATCCAAGCTCACTGCTGTTAACACACACGCGAGCGCGCGCTCTCGTACGAATACAAAGCAAGCGTAGAAAGAGAGAGACAATAACAGCGTGATAGTCACGTGTGTGTTACCGACACTGTTACATGCACACGCATACAGGCAGACGCACTCTCACACACGTAGAAAGCGTCGCTTAGCAGTAGCAGTAACAGAGCGCTGATTCGCCAGTAACAGCGCATGCTGTAGCAGCAAAGAGCAAGAACATTAGCAGCAAAAGCAAGAGCAGAAACCGAAGCAGAAGCAGGAACAGAAACAGCAGCGGCAAAAGCAGAAGCAGAAGCAGCAACAATAACAGCAGCAGCAACAACAGCAGCTAAATATGTATGCATGCATGTGATTACATACATATGTATGTTTGTATATACATATGGCTATAGTGGGCTGGCCTCTGTTATAAAATAGCTCAACTCTCGCATAGAATTTGTCATTCGGCGACAATTTCTAAGCACCCAAAGACGTTAAAGGCCTCTGTGCCCAAGTCAAAGTAACAAGAATAATTCAATTCAGTTGACAAGCAGTCCTTGACTAACAAAAGTGCGCGCGCTTCAATATAAATTAAAGTACACTATAGTAAACAACACAAAATACAGAATACATACACATTCAATATGCCTTTCGCAAGTGAACAAATGCAATCGGTAGTCGAACAGCAATTGTCCAAATCGGACACCATTAAGCTGCGCAACAAACATATTGGGTTAGTATTATTATTATTTTTTTTTTTAATATGAGTAAGGTTTCTTAGTTAAGTACGGAAAAGGTAAGACCTCTGACAGATAAAGTACTATTTAAATTTATATATTAATATCATAAATAACATTAAAGTTTTTAATAAGTTTTACTTAGTATTATATAATTATAGCGTTCTGTATTAATATTCCTCAAGTAATTACATATGTAACGTCTTCTGGGCTTTTACGTCTATGTTATGTTGTCATTGATATGCTTTTATGTTAAGTAAATGTTAGTTGACCTTCCGACAGACGATTTCGCTGTCAAGGTCAACAAGCGGCATCCCCACGAACGTTACAGTCATCAGCATGCCGCAAACCGTTGCCGCGTGCCACTTTTGTTGTTGCCGCGTTGCGGAAGGGTGGTAGTCAGGGGTTGGGGCAAGCAAATAAATTCTGGTTCTTTGTTGACACCTCATTCTTGCCAAGAAAACGATTTGGCTATTTGACTATTTCGCTGTTGTTGCTAATGTCTCGCGCCAATCGAATTTGCTGAAAGTAGCCGCATTTATTTTTGGCCTTTATCGATTTTATATTTCGTTTTTCAACTGCGACAATAAAATGCATATATACATGCATACATATCTATATCTTTATACAGTTAGTCAAGTAATAATTTTTCACAAATATTTTTTATTTTTTAACATAAAAAATAGGGATGTTCAATTTAATACTTTCTCCAAAAACTAACATGTACATATGCAAGTAAATTTTTAATTATGTGAAAACATTTACTCGTTTTCACATAAATGCATAATTTTACAAAATATAATAGGAAATAAGTAAAGTTTACAGGAAACCATTTTATAAATGCCTTAAAACTAGAGCTCGTGTAAATGTAAACAGTCAAGCAAACAAATATGCACTCGTAAAAAACGAATATTTATAATCTTAAGTTTAGTTGGTGACGCCAAAGTTAAAGCTACAAATTACCAGCGTATTCCCCACCCATAAATGATAAACACTATCGTAAGCATTACCGTTATCTGTATCTGTAGTTGTATCTGTAGCTTTGTCTTTAAATGCATCTGTACCTAATGTTGAATGACGCTAGGCCCCGACCTGGTTGCATTACATAAATGGGCCGATTATTAGCGACGTCATATCGATCAACTTTGTTGCACCGATAAAGTGCATTGCGTCGTTTCATTTTATTTGTTCAATTATAGATTTCTTTAAATAGAGTAAATTATTTTCATATCGCATGATTAGTTTAAGTTCTTTTTAATATTTTTCAAGCACACACAAACAACAAATTTTTTCTCTTTTTGCTTCTCTTTTCAATGCACTTAACAAACCTGCACCTAAATATACAACAACTACACCACAAATTAAAAAATAAAACAAAATAAAAATACAGACAAGCCTGCCAACTCTTTTATCGGTCTGATCCATTGAAAATTGTCCGCGGACAGGGTCAGTACATGTTTGATGAAGAGGGCACACGCTATCTGGACTGCATTAATAATGTGGCGCATGGTAAGTTGACCACTATATTCTACTACTCGACTTGAAAATAAGTACAAAAATATTCCGAATCTCATATGTAAACATTGTCAGAGTAACATTTTTTGTGGGCTATTCTATGGCGCCCGGGACCGGGGCCCGACCATGGAATGGGCTCGTCAATGACAGGCCCGGGTCCAGATCCACACCACGTCCACGTTCACACACAATAATCGCCAATCATAACATTATAATTATTTAATGTACGCTGATAGAAATGCTTACGTATGACCGACTAACTGACTGAGGGACTCGGTTACCAATTTGTACAATCGCTGCAAATTGCAGTCGAGATAAAGGAAATGAAAGTGAGGCGCATGATGTTAATATTAGTATTATTAGTGCACCTATGCCCTGGTTAACGGCCTGCACTTGGAACGCAAAGTTGGCCATGAAACGAACGTACATAAACATAATTGACTAAATAAGTTTTCTTTCCTAACAATATTTTTGAAAATAATTGTTGTTTTTTTTTAATGAAAATCATTTCATCTTCAAGGCAAATTAGTCGCCAAGCAAATAGCGAATGGCAAACGGGGGCAGGGGAACAGGGCTCGGTCGGACAGTGTGCCAAGTTCAAGGTTGCCCCCACATGTAGCACACAGCACATCAGGCCCAGACATCGGCGGCATGTTCAGGCCCCGATTGAGCAGCGTTTTTTTTGTGTGTTGTATTTTTTCGTGATTTGATTCAAGTGGATTCGAGTGGGACTGGCGCAAAAACTGAGTCAGCCTTATCAATGGGCTGGGCCGGGGCCGGCCTATGAACGTAGTACTACGGGTATTAGATGCTGGCCGTTCATTTCGGGCCCCGACACATACGGCGAACAAAAGCGGCCACAGCAGCTGTGATTAAGAAAGATACTCTGACGTCTACTTGGGCGTAACAATAACAATAACAAAAGACAAAAAAAAAAACAATAGCAATAATAATAATAATAATAACAACAACCGTAACTAAGATTGACGTGCGCGCAATTTTCTAATTTACAGTTTTAGTAACTGGGCATCAGGCGCACATAAAAGCTCACACTGTTATTCCCTTCCGTAATTTTTGGCGGAAATTTCCATTTAAATTTGAGTCAACTACAAGAACGATCAGAGCTGTTAACCTGATGTGAGGCATGCAATGTAAACACTCGCTGTTAAGCTTAAAGCTCTTTTTAGGCTCAACTGTAAATGCAGCATCTTTTAATAAACATTAATAACCTTGACTATGGCTAACAGTTTTGGAATATACAAATTTTTTCATTGAAAATCAATGCCTAACACTTTCTTCTAGACAAGTGGTTTAATTTAGCATAAAGTGCACAAGTAGCATTTATTAAAAATAATAATTTCAATGATGATAAGCGAGAACAGTACATGGTTCGTTGTTCCCAACTTTGTCCGATAAGGTCTTACTGTTGTCCCGGGACGCTGACTATTTATAGAGACTATTTCGGGCTGAACTAAAATTATAGTAGATGATAAGGCGCTCGAGGTGGGCGAGGTGGTTGAGGTGAGTGGCAGGGGGAATGGTGCTAGCAGTGTTAACAGTGCAACTGCATCGACTGCAATATGCACTGTTATTTCACAACGCATATTGCCAACTTTTTATTAAACAACAAATATCAATCTAATCAATGATTAACAACATTTCAAAATGTTACAACCAAATTGTTATTTCTTAAAATTTTTTATTAATATCAATTTTAAACTTCGAGGCTCTTTAAAAAAAATATAAATAGTTTTTTTTAAACGTGACACTATCAAAACAATGCCTCAATAACAATAACCTTATTGTGAATACATAGCCAAAACTATTTACTGTTAAATAAAAACGTGATAAGGCAACATGTGCACGTGTAGCGGCAACAACAATAATATTTTGTTGTTTATTATGAAACTTGAGAACACCATCAACATCATCATCATCAACGTCGTCGTCATCGTCGCGTTTTTATTCATACGATCTCGTGCTACTTTTCTGTGGGACTATCCGTATAGTTGGCCCCTTATCAGCTATGAAACCGAACTGGCATGAAACTGGCCTGCGGGCTGGCAACATGTGAACGTCTCGTGCCGAGTGGAAATGTACTTGAGATAACAGCAATAACAACAAGACTAACTCACTCTCAGTACTACGCACTTTGTCCAACTGTCCGGCTAACTGTCTGTCTGTCTGTCCGTCTGCCTGTCTATTTGTCTGTCTGTGCTCATAGTCTACTTTCAATATTTGTTCTTTTTTAAGTCTAACAAACTGAGCAATCAGCTGGCGACCGTTGCGAATGGAAAATTCTGTGCACGATAACGTGAAAACACTCTACATCTGGCTATGTATGTGTGGGTGTGTGATTTAAAGATTTAAAGAAAATGCGGTCAAACGCACACACTGACACAAAATATGGAAACAGAGAATCATAGATAATAATAGTAATATACGAAGAGGTTGCGAAAAGCCAACAACAACAGTTGGCAAAATTTTACACACGACAACAAAATATTGAAACTATAAAAGTTCGTGAAAAATAAACTTAAGTTTGATAAATATATGATCTAAAAATATTTGTATTTATATTCTATTAATATATTTAAAAATTTGCATCCATGTATGTCACACTTTTTCAATCTTAAACAAATATAAAAGTAAACAATATTTGTGTATGTACATCTAATTACACCTTATGAATTTATTCCTTTTATTTGAAAATAAAGTATTTATGTACATTTCGGTATTTATAACTTGTAAAAATATTTACATTTATTTATTACTTGATTTAAAAATGAACTATACTTAAAAAAAATTTGTATTTTTTAATTTAAATATAGACCTTTAATTTAATTTTAAATTATTTAAAGTTTTGTTTCCAAAATTGAATATTCTGAATGTATAACATGAGCTATATATATTCTTACTTAATCTTTTTAATCAATCATAATATGATCTACAAATTTCACTCTCAATGAATTAACTAAAATTTTGCTTAACAGTGTGGCAATTCATGAACGGCGCAATCACAAGCGTTAGCTAAATAGTCGTACGCCTAAAAATAAGCACACAAATTCACGTGATTTCTCAGTGTGGGCGAATGTACAGACAGAAACACGACAGATCCATCCGTCCGTCCAGACAGTCCCATCCCATCCTATTCCATACCGATCATTCGTTAATGAGCGGGGCTTATCAAAATAAACTCGGAAAGCGTTTGCGCATCAACGACATGAGAGAAGCACCAGAAACGAGTCTTGGGGCGTTGAAAAGTGATCTGATCAGAGCGAAAACAGGCCCGGGTCCAAAATGCTACTCAGGCCCCGACACCAACAGCGGGCAAGAGATAAACGGACCGGGGCCGGGCCGGACCGTGACGAACTGGGCCGTACCATACTAGGCTGGGCCGGATTTGCGGGTCTCTCTTCTGATTACGTTCATTTGCCGCCTAGTTTATTTTAATTTTTTTATTGTACCACATACTATGTAGTATTTTCGGGGGGTTCAGCCCTCATCTCTCGAATCACGTGAAGCACACGCGATACCGATGCGATGTCCAATTGCCTCGACGTTCCTTATGTTGATAAAACGTGCCCAGACAGCCACTTGACCATGAAGAAATCTATTTTTCTTTTGCTTCTAACTATACGCAGACTTGATAAACTACAAAATGACTTGTGAGTTACGTACTTCGAGTTGAGTAACAACACGTGAAGTCTCTGTTGCTAAGTTGATTTGAATAGGCCCACTTAAAATAGTACGTGAAATAACGTTTTCGTCTGATTTACAAATTTGACCCTGATTTTTTCTGTTTAAAAGATAGCTAATGTGAAGTATCTAGATTAATATGTTGATCTTAAATATATAAAAACACACTTGTTGTTTTCGTCCCTTGAGATCGATGAATTTATATTGAATTGAACAAATTTATTTTCTGAAATCGCACGCAATTTCAACACGTACTATACGTGTATGTTAGGTTCTTCTTCAAATAATTTTAATTTTAAGCTTTTCGCCTTTCAACAGTAATCGTATATACATACATATATGTATGTATGTTCCTTTTTTGAAATCGTGAAAGTTACTTGACTTACTGTACATGATTCTATCTTGAAATTGCATCCCTTTAAATATTTTTATATAATTTATATAAATATAAATTTAAATCTTTTGAATACCCACAGATCATACAACTTTAAAAATATATATGTTTTTATTTTCTTTCTGTTTTTATATGATTTAAAATTTAAGTTGTTAATTTAAACATTAGTTAGTTTATTTTAAACATAGTTAGTTTGTAATATTTTGGGGTGCCACAGAAATCGCTTTCGCTTGAATTTCACTCAAATTTTTATGAAATTTGTATGAAATTTAAGTGAAATTCAATCGAAAGCGATTTCTGTGGCATCCCCGATTATTTACAATATTTAAACATTGTTTGTCCTCTGTTTTAAATTGACATTAAATACAAAAATCTGTAAAACCAAGTAAAATTCAGAAATTATGAGATCCAATAGGTTTAATTGTTCTGAAAAGTTAAAAACAATATAGTGAACAGGGTTTTTTATGGTAATTGAATACTTTTAGCATACTTTTTTACTACATTTTTTGTTAATATTGTGTGAAAACTTTCATCTAAGTATTAATATGTGGGTTTTTGCTTTGCTCTTGTGTACTTTCAGTGGGTCACTGTCACCCGGAGGTGGTGCGTGCCGGCGCCTTGCAGATGGCCACCATCTCGACGAACAATCGCTTCCTGCACGATGAGCTGGTGCAGTGTGCCAAGACATTGACCAGCAAGATGCCATCCCCGTTGTCCGTGTGTTTCTTTGTCAACTCCGGATCGGAGGCCAATGATTTGGCCTTGCGCCTGGCACGCAACTACACCAAGTGCCAGGATGTGATCACGCTCGACCAGTAAGTCGACCCCAGCCTCAACCAATTCAATCCGAGAATCGCATTCAATTGATGATCCATTTTATTGCAGTGCGTACCATGGACACTTGCAGTCCGTCATGGAGATCTCGCCATACAAGTTCAATCAGCCCGGTGGCGAGAAGAAGCCGGATTATGTGCATGTAGCTCCATGTCCGGATATCTATGGGGGCCAGTTCACGGATAAGATGTATCCAAGTGCCGATTTGGGTGCCCTCTACGCACAGCCCATTGCGGACATTTGCGAGCGCCAGCGGGCTAAGGGACAGGGCGTGGCCGCCTTTATTGCGGAGAGTCTGCAGAGCTGTGGTGGACAGATCCTGCCACCCGCCGGCTACTTCCAGAGAGTGTACGATGCCGTGCGCAGCGCGGGAGGATTGTGCATTGCCGATGAGGTGCAGGTGGGATTCGGTCGGGTGGGCAGCCACTATTGGGCATTCGAGACGCAGGGCGTTGTGCCGGACATTGTGTGCGTGGCTAAGCCCATGGGCAATGGCCATCCAGTGGGGGCAGTGGTCACAACTCCCGAGATCGCCCAGGCATTCCATGCCACGGGCGTGGCCTACTTCAACACGTATGGTGGCAATCCCGTGTCCTGCGCCATTGCCAATGCCGTGATGCGCATCATCGACCAGGAGGGTCTCCAGCAGAATGCCCATCAGCTGGGCGACTATCTGTTGCGCGAGTGCAGCCAACTGAAGCAGGAGTTTGGGTGCATCGGCGATGTGCGCGGCTTGGGCTTGTTTGTGGGCATTGAGCTGGTCAGAGATCGGGACGCACGTATTCCGGACACCAAGGCCGCCCTTTGGGTGGTCAATCGGATGAAGCAACTGCACAAGGTGCTCGTCTCCAGCGATGGACCCAACGACAATGTCATCAAGCTAAAGCCACCCATGTGCTTCAATCACGAGAATGCTGACGAGTTTCTGCTCGCATTCCGCGAATGCCTCGCCACCCTCACCCAGGATCAGTTGCAATCACGTGCCGCCGAAGCGGCAGCTGCTGCTCTCACAAACGCCACAAATGGTGTCATTGCCACAGCGGCTGACACTTTGGCCAACAAAACGAAAATGTTCGAGAGGCAGGATCGTCTGATTAAGTCCGTTTGAGTGCGGTATTCATCATCCACTTCGTCTTCCACTTCCGCATCGTAATCGACCTGTCCTAGATTCTAGTTACCCCAAAAGCACCAACACCAACACCAAACACACACAACGATATTTATATTTGCACATCTAAAATGTTAATTCTTTTTTTTTACTAAGCTTAATCCTAGTTTTAGAAACATGTAACTATATATAACATATATTTTTTTAGTTCTACCAGCTTCTAGTATCTAGAAATGTAGGCACAAATTTATTTACAATACAATACATTGCATGATAATTATTATTATTAATATAATTACACCAACATATATTTTTTGTAATTTTTTTTTTGTTAACTTGCATAAAAAAAGCTATAAATATATACAATTATTTTTTTTACCACATACAAAGAAAATGATCTTTTATTTATTTCTTTATTTGTCGCAAACTTTAGGTTTAGATTCGGTTCGCAAGCCGTTTTGTCCACCTAAACCTAATGTTTAGATAAGACCCTGGCTCAATAATATGCAAAATAAATATATTTATTGTTGTCATATTCAGCTTCCGAAAATTAATTTAAGCTAACTTAACGAATTAAATATGAACTTTTAATATTTATTTAATGCCGAAATACTTGAACGATTTTTGGAAAGCATGGAGCTAATGAAATTATATTTTTTTCAAGCCCAACCAATTCTTTAAGAGGAAACCGTTATGCAGCCTTGTTATAAATCATACCCCAAAATTTAAGTTTTACATATAAATTATTTTAAAAAAAATGTTTGACCCTCGGCACATTGCGCTAAATTCTTCGCACCTTATAAATATTACTTATTTGCGCAGTGCCGAGTGACAAACTTTTCAACGATATATACATAGATCACATCTGTAGCTTCTATCATTTTGATACTATGGGGGTTTCAATTTTAGCGGTTTTTAGCGATTTGCCGCTAAGCACGCGATTCTTCGCGAAAGTCGTATAACAAATGTTTCTAAATTTTTTGATCGGGAACAAGATCTCATTCACCGATTTAAGATATTTAAACGCGTTGATACAAACAAACTGACAAACAAGCAGACTTACTTTTCATCTTAATTTTGAAAGGCCACTAAAAATTTCAAAATTAATTATTTTTCGAGCCAGTAATCGGATTTCGATCATCGAGGTGTCATTCTACGCGTAGTTTTGATTAGAATAGTAAAAAATTAAAAAAATCTAAAAGGCTCCAACGGCTTCATTTGCTTCCTCCACTTACACCTCTTTATCTCACGAACCAGGTGAGTTTTCAAAAATGTTAGTATGCACAATTATAAGTTAAATTGATACCATTTGATCGGTATATAACTCGAACTGATCGGACAGTCATAGCAAATTTTCCATTCTTCCAGTATATATCGCTAGTTTAGCGGGAAATCGCTAAAACCCGCTGAAATTTACACCCCCATAAGCCATAGAAGCTATAGATATGATCTATATGTCGTTGGAAAGGTATTCTGTAGGGCTTTTAGGCACACCTTAAAACTTTGTTTCTGGAGTACACAGGTAAAAAGCTACAGGTGAAAAAATATTTCTTTGCCGACTTACGAAAAATGAAGCCATTGAAATTCCGCGATTTTTGACATACACTCATCGAAATTTAATTAAAGGCACCTCTTTTTTGCATGAAATATTATGACTTGCGATAACGGTATCTTAAATTTGTCTTTAAATATTGTTATTCATCTTAGTAGTATATTTTAAGTTTCGTAAAAATCATTTACCGTTAGATTTTATATTTTTAATTTAATTTTTTGTAAGAGTTTATTTTTTCGACTTTTATCCTCGGTTACTGGAAAAAAATTTTTTGATGCAAAAAGATTCTTCAAACAATTCTAAGAGTGACTGCAAAAAACAAATTTCAAAAATCTCTTCGCTAGTATTTTTTATAATTTTTTGAAAATGGCAAAAAAGCCACTTTTTGTATGAAAAATGGGTTATTTCCTCCTTTCCATACAAAAAGTGGCTTTTTTGAAATTTTCAAAAAATTATAAAAAATACTAGCGAAGAGATTTTTGAAATTTGTTTTTTGCAGTCACTCTTAGAATTGTTTGAAGAATTTTTTTTCATCAACAAATTTTTTTCCAGTAACCGAGGATAAAAATCAAAAAAATAGACTCTTACAAAAAATTAAATTAAAAATATAAAATCTAACGGTAAATGATTTTTACGAAACTTAAAATATACTACTAAGATGAATAACAATATTTAAAGACAAATTTAAGATACCGTTATCGCCAGTCACAATTAATTAAATTTCGGGGAGTGTATAACACAAATCTGTGAAAATTCGTTTGGGCAAGATATTACCTGTTAACTGAATGTACCTTTTTCCTCTTCACTACTGCATGTATGTACAATGTACATACATATGTACATACTTGCACTGCTTGCAGCGTCATGCGGAAATAAACTGATTGCAAGTGGTGAATTCTGTTTGCGGAGATAAATCATTTTATAATTGCGATGACAGCAAGATCGAAATATATTTATGGTTACTATCAGGGATTAAAGTTAAAGGTTACGGTTTCGGTTAGGGTCGAAACCGTAACCTTTAACTGGTAAAAACCGATTTAAATATAAACCATAACTGAAACCGTATCCGAGAAAAAAAATTTTCATTCGACCGAAACCTTAAATCCAAAACTCTGTAAGCCGAAATAACCGTTTAGTAACCGTTTCATTTATAAGGGTTAATTTCGGTTTTTCACACATAAAAACAATTTATTTTTCATTTTTAATTTTGATTTTAATTGTCTTCTGTTTAATTTTGAATTTTCATTTGAATTATTCGTGATTTTTCATAGCACTGAATAGGCGCAATTAAAATAAATTTGTTAATTGAATTATTAAAATTGTTAAAATGTAACTAAACTACATCAAACTGAAGAATATGTGAAATAAATGTGTGAATAAAACATTAAGAAAGTAATGCCTTTTGAATTATTATTATATTGTTAATATAATTCTATTTAAAAAAAAAAAAAAACTTTTTGTGATCCGAAACCATACCGGTATTTCAAAACCGAAACATACAAAAACCGGTTCACCGTTTCGAAACGCAAGAAACCCGGTAACGTTTCTAAGCCCAACAGTCAATGCTACGGCTGTGGAGGGCAACATCTACGAAAAGAATGCAAGTTTAAAAATGAGAAATGCTTTCAATGTGGTAAAGAGGGGCATATAAGCAAGGTATGCAGAACAAATACAAAGCAAGTTTCGAAGACTACAGAAACTGACGAACGAAAAGAGATTGAAACAATTAGGGTGTTCACTTTGCCCTAGCAGCGTTGCAGATTGAAAACGTTGCAAGCTCTCTACGAGAACAGCGCTTTATGTGGAAAGCATTGCACATAACTAAAGTGGGCTGTTTTTTGTTTACATATTGTTGAATATGTTCAACGCGTTGTACGTAAAGCGCTGTTCTTGCAGCAAGCTTGCAACGTTTTCAATCTGCAACGCTGCTAGGGTCAAGTGAACACCCTAAATGTTTTATACAAACACAATTAATTCTATTAATTCATCAAAAGGAAAAATGATCACAATGCATGTAGATGGAATACGATTGCAGCATACTTAATGAAAAAGAATTTCGCAAAATTAAACCTACACTACGACTAACTAGAACGGATCGCACATTTTCCAGTTATACAGGCCATCAAATTACTTGCATTGGAAGAGCTTCGTTTTATGTGGCATACGGAGGAACTACACGCAAACTTAACTTATACGTAGTGAAAGGAAATCTAGGCACACTATGTGAACGAGAATGGATTTCCCAGTTTGCAAAGGAAATTAACTTCGCCTAAGAAGTATTAAGACAATAACAGCACAAGCAACAGGACTTTCAGAAGAGAAAAATGGAAGACTTAGGCAATTAATTACTTGCAAAATACAACTCGATCTTCGATCCAACAGCCGGAACTTTCAAGGGGCCACCTGTGAAAGTGCACCTAAAACCAGACGCTAAGCCCGTGTTTGCTCGAGCAAGAGATGTACCATTCGCACTTCGTGATGCATATGCAAAGGAAATCGACAAGAAAATTGCTGCAGGACTCTACAAACGAGTGGATTATTCAGAATGGGCATCGACAACACATGTTGTGACCAAAAAGAGCGGAGGAATTCGCATTACAGGAAATTACAAACCTACTGTAAACGGACAAATTATAATCGATGAATAAATGAATTGCTAACAACACTGGAAACTACACTAGATAAATTACATGGCTTTGGTTTTAAATTAAACGATTCAAAATGTGTGCTTGCTGCATCTTCGATTGAATTCTTAGGCCACAGAATTGACGCTCAAGGAATACATAAGTCCCCGAAACATATTAAGGCCATAACTAACGCTCGAAAACCAACTACAATCGTGCACTTGCAATTATTTCTGGGAAAAGCTACATATTACTCCAACTTCATACCAAATCTAGCAACCATAGAAAGACATAATAAAAGGAGGAAAGATCTACTAGACTGCAGTCGCAGAATCGGCTTATTGGAAGATCAAGAACATACTAGTATCCGAACATGTATTAATACCATACGATCCGTCACTTCCACTTATACTAGCAACAGACGCCAGCAAAACTGGACTGGGTGCTGTTTTATCCGCTTGTCCAACGGCAAGGAACGGCCAATTGCTTACGCAAGCCGCACAATGAGTGCAACAGAACAACGATATCCAACGATCGATAAAGAAATTCTTCAAATACTTATATGCGAGCCACTGGACATTAATTACACCCTACAAAGACACTACCGGTGCTATGCATTTTAAGAATGGCTAACTACGCAGACTAGCAGAATAGCAATGCTGATTTTCTTTCTCGATTATCACTTAACGCAAACAACTACCAAATTAATGCAATAGAGCTAGATGAGTTTGATGATTTCATAACACAGCAAAAAAATCAACTTGCAATGACAGCTGCCGCCATTTCTCGAGAAACGAAAAAAGATGATTGTTTAGGTGCATATAAAGTACACATATCTAAATTATAAACAAAAACAATACAGCTATGTAACACAATTTAAAAACTATGTCAACACCTCACATACAAAATATAACTGACCACACACAGCATAACTGACCGCTCAGAATTTCGCTGACTGCACAACACACAATATGTGCCGTAACAGTAGCAGTAGGCCAACCCGGTAGTTGCAAAGTAAGCTACTCTACATTGCACGCAACTGCTGAATACGCAATAACCTAATTTTAATTGACACCACACACCTGTTAACTAAGCTATTTTTACCTATAAATAATGTGACTTTTGGATTAATAAAATCAGTGTTTTTACTACAATATACAAGAAACATTCATTCATTTCTACGATCGCAACAGCTTTGCGCATCAAGGAATTCCCTCTCCGAAGTCCACCTGGTTACAAGTGCCAGTTGCGACGCCTTTTTAGTAGTCAGTTTATGTGCTGACTGCTTGCAAAACCTATACACAAACATTTTGGTGACCCCGACACTGGAAATCCGTGTTGTCAATTGGACGACACAAGGATTATCTCCAGAGCATTATCCTTTATTGAAGTTGTCAACAAGGCGACATTCAAGGATACCTGCCGGATACCTGCCGGAAAAACAAAAGACAGATCAGGAGCATAAAAACCCCGACACTGGAAATACGTGTTGTCAACTGGACGACACAAGGATTACCTAAATTGAAGTTGTCAACAAGGCGACATTCAAGGAGACCTGCCGGACACCTGCCGGAAAAATAACATTTGATACCTGCCGGATACCTGCCGAAAAAATAAAAGAAGCTGCCCTTCTGAAGTTGTCAACAAGGCGACAAATCAGGAGAACAAAAAACTCACCAAAAACATTTTGGTGATCCACTCTATTGACACTCCACTGAAGTTGTCATAGTATATATTAAAGTCCACAAAGCGACAAAAAATGGCATCAGAAAAAGTAACCATCGATGAGTTACTGGATGTGCAGCAAGATGTCAGCCAAGAAATCTTAAAGCTGATATCCAACTACAAAAAGGATTCAGCTGAGAGAAAATCCCAGGCCGGATATCACAAGATTAAGGCCAAAACTCTCAATGAAAAATGGAGCATCATTCAAGCAAATGATGAAACCATTAAAAAATCTGGCGGCCTACCGGAAAACCATGAGTACTTCATCTATTATGATGACATAAGATTCACGGTCATGAAGTTCCAAGAAGCCATCAATAAAGACGCAGAAAGCCAAAGCAAAATGACTGCTAAGGTTGAGGACGGACAGCGTCAGCAACCAAGCTTCGAACCCAAGACTACAAAAGTTGAGGACGGACAGCGCCAGCAACCAAGCGTGGATCCAAAGATCATCGCGTTATGCAGACGGCAAAAGGCAATGATTGCGTCACTATATCGCACATTGCAAAAGCCTTTGGAGCATACCGCAATGGAACTGACAAGAAATTTATGGTCCCAAATTCAGGAGGTCCACTTTCGACTTTATGAAGAAGTTGAAATCCCGGAAGACAATGGATATGATGCCAAGAAGTATCTACAAGCAGAACGGGATGTGCAAAGGGCGCTAGCGGCGAAAGGCCCAGAGTCCACCTTTGACAGAAATTTACCTCGAATAACGATCCCCAAATTCGATGGTGATATATTGAAATGGACACAATTCTTCGATATGTTTGTGTCCATGGTTCACGAAACCAATATGCCCATAATTCGCAAAATGTGGTATCTAAAAACCAGCGTGGTCGGCGAGGCAGAAAGAATGATACGCCAAATCGACCTAAAAGAAGACAACTATCTTCACGCATGGAACATCTTGGTAGACACCTATGACAATCCAAGAGACATTGCAACAACGGTATTGAACCGATTTTTGACTCAACAGGCGATAAACGACAATGTTAAATCGCTCAAGGAACTATACATAGTCACTATGGAGTCTCTTGCATCTCTCAAGGGACTCGGCTTGGACATTTCGACGTGGGACCCGATACTGATAGAGGTTCTACGAAACAAGCTGGACAGCACAAATAGGACGCTGTACGAGCAATCAATAAGCGACTCGAAGCAAATTCAGAAACTGGACAGCATGCTTCAGTTTCTTGATCAAAGAGTCCGTGTTTTAGCCACCGGGAGCAAAACACAGAACCAAGCCAAACGGGATTCAAAGGGAGCAACCTGTGCCTCTTCATCAACTTCAAGGAAGGACTGTCCATACTGCAAGAAACCAAATCATTCGATGTTTCATTGTGACGACTTCCGCGCAAAATCAGTCGCTGAGCGATTGAATTGGGTTCAACGCCAAAAGTTATGCGTCAACTGCTTCAAAGCAGATCATATGGCAAAGGCGTGCCAAAGCAGATATAAATGCTACAAGTGCGACAAAAAGCACAACACGCTGCTGCATCTGAAGACGACTTCAATGGAACCACATAATCCAGTTGTGGCGTCGGCAAGCAGCAAAGCTATAAATCTACTTGCAACAGCAAAGGTTTTAGTCCAAGGAAATAATGGACAACAAGCCACGTTTAAGGCATTGCTAGATTCTGGATCACAAATTAACGTGATATCAGAACGACTTGCAGCATCCCTGTCCTTAAAACGCCATGATACCGCACTACGAATTGAAGGTATCGGTGGACAACCGAGAACCAGTAGGTCTCGGGTAAATGTGTTAGTGAAGTCACTACACAGCAATTTTACAGTGCGGATCGAAGCATTCATTCTACCGCACATTATCACGGATCAGCCAGCCCAAAACATTAATTATGAACACTGGAATATTCCGAAAAATCGTCCGTTGGCGGATCCTCAATTTAACCAACCAGGAAAAATCGACATGCTGATCGGTGCTGAGCATTATTATGCACTATTGCTCCCACAACAGCAAAAACTCACGCCCTCTGGTCCAATCATGCAACAAACCAGGTTGGGGTGGGTTGTGGCTGGAAAAATAAAGGAAGCAAACATGTCACCAGCCGTATGTGCAGTTGCTACAGGAGAAGAAACTAATGCCATATTGGAACGATTCTGGAACCTAGACAACTTTGAAGCTTCGGAAAAGCATCGCACGCCAATTGAGAAGGCATGCGAAAAACACTTTATCGACCACTTAAAAATCGCTGCTGATGGGCGATTCATTGTCAAATTGCCGTTTTCTGAACATCCTTCAGCCCTGGGGCCCTCGTTGGAGACTGCAGAAAGAAGGTTCTTGTCGTTAGAAAAAAGGACCAAGGCAGAAATTTGGAAAGGATATGTGGATTTCATGGCCGAATATGAAAAATTGGGTCACATGATAATTGTCCCTCGAAACCTACTTCCATCAAGCAACTACTTCATCCCTCATCATTGTGTGCTGAAACCTGATAGCAGCACTACAAAGTTACGAGTGGTTTTCGATGCATCTTGCAAGACGTCGACAGGAAAATCACTTAACGACATACTGCAGGTAGGACCCACTGTGCAGAGCGACCTAATGTCGATTTTACTAAGATTCAGAACACACAAATATGTGTTCACTGCGGACATCGAGAAAATGTACCGTCAGATTTGGATCAAACCTGAGAACCAGTTCCACCAGATGATTGTTTGGAGAAACAATCCCAATGAGGACTTAAGGTACTACAGACTAAAAACAGTTACCTACGGCACGGCGTCGGCTCCATTTCTAGCAACCAAGTGTCTAAATCACTTGGGCACACTACACATGGACAAATCACCACTAGGAGCCGCTGCACTATTGAATGACTTCTATGTTGACGACTGCCTCACTGGAGCAGATTCAGCCCAAGAAGCAATTCAAATCCGGGAGGAGTTAGTGAAGATCCTGCGTCCTAATGGATTCAATTTGCGAAAATGGTGCTCGAACAACGAGCAACTGTTACAAGGAATACCCAAGGACGACATAGCAAGCGACGTTAAGTTTGAGGACACATTGGACAGCAACAGGATCAAAACATTGGGTCTTATTTGGATGCCCAAAAAAGACCAACTTTGTGGCCGGGCCCAGAGCAGCACAGCTACGAAAATTACTAAACGTGTCGTTTGCTCTGAGCTGGCACAAATCTTCGACCCCTTAGGCTTGTTCGCTCCAGTCGTTGTGAAAGCCAAGATTTTCATGCAACGACTCTGGGAAGACAAATTGGAATGGGATGACGAGTTACCTACAATCCTTCAGAACGAATGGAAGGACTATCGAGATGACTTACAAAGCCTGAATTCGATGCAAATTCCACGACATATATACGATGGAAAGGTTCCAGTCACAAGGGAATTGCACACATTTGTGGATGCATCGGAACGAGCATACGGCGCAGCAATATACGTTCGCGCAACGTACAAAAATAAACAAATTTCTGTGCGTCTGCTATGTTCAAAGTCTCGAGTAGCCCCAACGGCAAAGCAGTCACTCCCTCGTCTAGAGCTTTGTGCTGCATTATTGGGTGCTGAACTCACGGACAGGATTCGACGAGACCTCAACCTGGACTCCAGTACAGTACCAGGACATTTTTGGTCGGATTCTACTGTTGTCCTTTCATGGATCAATGCAGCTGCGTCCACATACCATACATTTGTGGCCAACCGGATAGCGAAGATACAAGCATTGACAAGCCAAAATCAATGGCGCCATGTGTCTTCCACCAACAACGCAGCAGATGTGCTCTCAAGAGGAATACCCGCACGAAGATTACACGAGCACAACCTATGGCTGTATGGACCACTTTTTCTGCATGGATCTCCAGACCAATGGACAGCCCCACCTATCATCACCCCAAGTAACTTGGAAAGGAAAACCAAACACATAAGTCTGGCAATATCTCCATCTTCAATAGGGGAAGAGTTGTACACCTGTAGACACAGCAATTCGTTCTACAAGTTACAACGCATTGTAGCTTACATGTTACGCTTCTGTTACAAAGGGAACAGAGCAGCAACGACCACGTTGTGCACAACAGAGCTGGACCGTGCTCGCAACTTGATCTTGCGGACAGTACAGCAAGTTGAATTTTCCGCTGACCTAAAAATGTTGCAGCGTCATAACACGGTGGACAAAAAGAGTTCCATCTCATCGCTGTCTCCTCTACTAGGTTCAGATGGCCTTATGCGAGTTGGAGGAAGATTGGAGCAAGCCCCACTCCCATACAATGCAAGGCACCAAATTCTGCTGCCTTACAACGATCCAATAGTAAAAATGCTATTGCGAGAACTGCATGAAGACAACATGCATTGCGGTGCCCAAGCATTACGAGCAACGGCAAGACAGCAATATTGGATCCTAAATGACAAAACTATGTCAAGGAACATCATTCACAATTGCGTGACATGCAATAAGGCAAGGCCCAAATTAATGAACCAAATCATGGGCAACTTGCCAGCCGATCGAGTAACACCGACACGCCCGTTTCTAACTACAGGCGTAGATTACTGCGGACCAATCTGGATTCATCACAAAATTCGAGGAAAAAGACCAGATAAGGCATACATAGCCGTATTCTGCTGCTTCTCCACAAAGGCGTTACACCTTGAACTAGTCAGCGATCTGACGACAAACGCCTTTTTGGGAGCTTTGCGACGCTTCTTAAGCCGCCGCGGCAAATGTCAAACAATTCATTGTGACAATGCCACCAACTTTATTGGAGCAAACAACCAGCTGAAGGAACTGGAAGGAACAATATTTGGCGAAAAGGCCCAAGCAGAGATCATCAATCACTGCAACAAGAAGCAAGTTGCGTTCAAATTCATTCCGCCACGAGCACCATCGTTTGGAGGGCTATGGGAAGCTGCAGTCAAGTCTGCTAAGCGGCTTCTGGTTACGACTACCAACACCGCGTCCCTAACATTTGAAGAATTAAACACGGTGATCATCGAAATTGAAGCGATCTTAAATTCACGCCCAATTACACCGATGTCAAATGATCCTACGGACACCACTGCTCTTACTCCAGCACACTTTCTAATTGGGGAAACGCTCACTGCTCCGCCTGATGTCAACGCCGACCGCAATGAGAAATCCTTACTGAAACGCTGGGAACTAGTATCCAGACTTAAGCAAGGATTCTGGAAGCAATGGTCAGAAGAATATTTGCAAGAGCTGCAAGCCAGACACAAATGGAAAACCGTCAATACCAACATCATGGAAGGTATGCTTGTTCTAATCAAAGAAGACAACATACCTGTGATGAGCTGGCCAATGGGACGCATTGTAAAAACATATCCAGGACAAGATAACCACGTCCGAGTGGTTGACGTAAAAACTGCCTCAGGCATCTTTAAGCGCCCCATAACCAGGCTTGCGCCGATCTTTCCAGAAGAGATGGCCAAGAAACGCCCTATCAATGAGGCGGAGGACACAGATAAAACTGATGCACCACTCGCCCAACGAAAGCGGCTAATGTCGCCAACCATATCCTCGTCTTTGCTGATCCTGCTTCTGATGCTACCTTTGGTGCTGACACAATCAGTATCAGTAACAAAATTCGACACGAAGCCAGGAATCTATTATGAAAAAATTGGTCTTGCAAAAAGAGCAATATCCGACTGGACCATGGTCATATACTATGAACTGGACCCATACTGGCGAGATATGAAGACATTTAACCAAGGAATAGATGAATTCCAATACCTTTGCCCAGAAGTGAACAACAAACACACATGTGATTTCATATCACAGCACTATCGACACTTGTATGATGAACTGCAAATGGCAAACGTACTTATGCAGCACACTCGAAAACGTCGATCCCCATTTGATGCAGTAGGCAATATTGCAAATAGTCTATTTGGAGTGTTAGACTCAAACTACGCTAATGAAATGACCAAGGTCATCAAGAAGGTACAAACCAACGAAGATTTCGTACTGAGCCTGCTGAGAAATCAAACCTCAGTACTTGACTCAACCATTAACGTTGTCAAAAAGACAAGGTCTACATCGGACAAGCGTCTACGACTACTTGAGCACCAAGTTGCTGCCATTACCGAAAGCAGAGGAAAGTACACTGGCGCACGGCTCACGGAAACGTACCTGGCATTGACAACTCAACTAACACTGCTAGCAGCCACGCTTCAGCGCATGCAATCGGAAATAGTGGACGTACTAACAGGAATTCGCCACCATACAATAAGCCCAATATTGATTTCTCCTAATCAACTAAAGGATCAATTGGATCAAATACGGGATCATTTGCCAACAGATCAAATGCTACCTGTGACATCATCCAACGTAATTCAATTATACAAAATTATGCGAGCAGAAGGCACAGCCACCGACAATCATGTAATATTCAGAGTAATATTACCACTAGTGTCAACATCAATATTAGAGCTATTTAATATTGTGCCAATTCCGGTGTGGGACTCAACAAGTTGGAGATTGTTTGAGCTCAAAACACCTATAATAGCTGTAAACGACCACAGGGATCAATTTATGGGACTTACACACGATGATCTGCGACGCTGTCTCACACTACCAAATGAAGACTACATATGCTTTGACCATCAAGCTGTGTTTAATGTAAACAATCGATGTGAGTTTCAGCTGTTTAACAACAAGACACCAACAATGTGTCAAATAACTCGCACAACAACCAAAATGGTATGGAAAGAAACACACCAACCGAATAATTGGATTTTTGCAACACATTCTACAATGGAACTACAAGCCGTATGCAACGGAACACCATCCACAATACAACTAGAAGACACCGGACTACTTTCGCTATCATCTGGCTGTACTGCACGCAACGCAGAAATCAGCATCAGTACCTTTGACAACATCATAAGTCAAGCTACGAAAAGCTACGCTCGCTTTGGTGACATCATCAAGCCGAACATCACAATTGTACCACCAAAGGAATTCAACATCTCGAATTACAAGGTACAAGAAGACAAGGATCTGGACGACTTGCAGCTAAAATTGGCAACACTCAACAAACAAGAGCTGCCCAATAAAATAAGCTCGGTCCAACATCATCATATAGCCGCCTATGCTGCTTTAGTGGTATCTGTCATACTACTATGTGCCTATGCAATGCGGAAGCAACGCCTATGGACTTTGCGACCCACAGCCACAAGGAATGAGGCCGCCAAACCACCCGTTCCATCTGCATCCCCAAGACGATTCACATTGGATCTAGACGATGGTTGAACACCGTTTCAACGGCCGGGAGAATGTTTAGGTGCATATAAAGTACACATATCTAAATTATAAACAAAAACAATACAGCTATGTAACACAATTTAAAAACTATGTCAACACCTCACATACAAAATATAACTGACCACACACAGCATAACTGACCGCTCAGAATATCGCTGACTGCACAACACACAATATGTGCCGTAACAGCAGCAGTAGGCCAACCCGGTAGTTGCAAAGTAAGCTACTCTACATTGCACGCAACTGCTGAATACGCAATAACCTAATTTTAATTGACACCACACACCTGTTAACTAAGCTATTTTTACCTATAAATAATGTGACTTTTGGATTAATAAAATCAGTGTTTTTAGTACAATATACAAGAAACATTCATTCATTTCTACGATCGCAACAGCTTTGCGCATCAAGGAATTCCCTCTCCGAAGTCCACCTGGTTACAAGTGCCAGTTGCGACGCCTTTTTAGTAGTCAGTTTATGTGCTGACTGCTTGCAAAACCTATACACAAACAATGATCACTTAGGTCAAATCCTACAAGCCTTGGAGAGCGGTTGTTGCCTAACTGGAACCGGATTCAAGACACCGGAGACCAAATACAACCTGTCATCCGGATGCCTAATTTTCGAGCACCGTGTGGTCATTCCACTCAAACTTCAACAACGAGTTCTGGATGAACTACACCGAGCGCATCTAGGTGTATTAAAAATTAAGAGCATTGCGCGTTCTTTTGTCTATTAGCCAGGAATTGACAAAGACATTGAAAACACTGCAAAGACATGCGAATTCTGTGCACGAAATGCCAGCCTACCTCCGAAATGCTCGGATCATCACTGGGAATATCCTAAAGGGCCTTGGGAACGCATTCACATAGACCACGCTGGCCCAATGGAAGGTACGATGTTGCTTATTATTATATTTCAGACGCCTACTCAAAATGGCTCGAAGTAAAAGTCACCAAATCAACAACGGCATCGGCAACAATAATGCTATTAGATGAAGTATTCGCAACATACGGAGTGCCATTAATGGTAGTTTCAGACAACGGCACCAATTTCACATCGGCTGAATTTAACAACTATCTAGACTCGGTGGGTGTTAAGTGTCGCAAGTTTTCAGCACCATACCATCCCGCGACGAACGGGCAGGCAGAAAGAAATGTACAGACTGTGAAGAACGCTTTAAGGGCAATGGGTTCAAATGCAAAACGCTGAAAAGTAATTTAAATGAATTCATACCAATATAGGAATGCACCACACAGTACAACCGGTGAGTCACCTGCTAAGCTGTTTTCGGGCCGACAGTTACGCACGCGATTGGACCTTATAAGACCGGAGAACATAAAAGAGAAAGTTTCAGCAAAACATTTCCTGAATTTCAAAAAAGATTACAGACATTTTGAAATTAAAGATTTGGTCTATTTTATTTCTGGCATTCCACGTATGGACAAATGGATTCGAGGAACAATCATTGAGCGAATGCGAAACATACATACATATGTATTAAAAATATGTTTGTATTTATGTTGGTACACTGCACATTGGGTGGAATTGCCCTTTTTTTTATGGCAAAAACCTCTAAATAAAACGCTAGGAACTTGAAATTTAACATGAACCTTAGTTTGACAAACATCGAATTTTGATTGTTTTTTTTTATTTGGACCACGCCTTCACCTTCCCCTCCCCATCCGACTATGAGAAAAAGTGGTATATCTATATATATAAAACTCTTTGTCCTGACTGACTGACTCACTGACTGAGAATCAACGTGTAGCCCAAACGGTAAAAGATAGAAAGCTGAAATTTGCACACAACATAGATGAGATAATTTCATCGTGCAATAAGACGGCGTTTTGCGAAATTCGACCTGTAAGTGGGTCAAAATCAAGGTCAAAGGTCACAGAATTGCTTAGTATGAAAAACTTTTTTGTTTCTTAAGATATCCCAACCAAACTCACAGATTATATGTTTGTTACTGTCTTTTACATTCTGACTAAATTTGGTCAAACTCGGGTGACTATATCATATAGCTGCCATAGGAACAATCGGATGCAAAATAACCTTTAGTATGAACAACTTTTTTGTTTCTTTAGATATATCAACCAAACTCACAGATTGTATGTTTGGGACTGTCCTTTACATTCTGACTAAACTTGGTTGAAATCGGATGGCTATATCATATAGCTGCCATAGGAACAATCGGATGCAAAATAACCTTTAGTAGGAAAAACTTTTTTGTTTCTTAAGATCTCTCAACTAAACTTACAGATTGTATGTTTGGGACTGTCCTTTACATTCTGACTAAACTTGGTTGAAATCGGATGGCTATATCATATAGCTGCCATAGGAACAATCGGATGCAAAATAACCTTTAGTATGAAAAACTTTTTTATTTCTTAAGATATATCAACCAAACTCACAGATTGTATGTTTGGGACTGTTTCTTACATTCTGACCAAATTTGGTCAAAGTCGGATTACTATATCTTATAGCTGCCATAGGAACAATCGGATGAAAATAACCTTTAGTATGAACAACTTTTTTGTTTCTTGAGATATCTCAACCAAACTCACAGATTGTATGTTTGGGACTGTTTCTTACATTCTAACCAAATTTGGTTAAAGTCGGGTTACTATATCATATAGCTGCCATAGGAACAATCGGATGAAAATAACCTTTAGTATGAAAAACGAGCGGGGGTTGGCGAGCGAAGCGAGCAGGGGGCGGAGCCCCCTAGTATTTATATAAAATCGCTATCTAAGGCTAGAGATTTCAAATTTGGCATGAATCTTATTTAGGCTAAAGTAAAATTGATATTTTGTTTTCGGTTTTTGTTGGATCCCCCCTTTTCCCTTTACCCACGACTCATTGAAAAATATGTTTATTTTTTTAAAAGCTTTAATATAAATGATACTATTTCCAGCTTTGCGTGATAGCTAATCAGACTAAAGTAGAATTTATAATATTTTTGTTTTTTCATTTGACCATGTTCCTACCCCCCTCCCCATCTAACTCCTGGAAAAATATGCAATTCTAGCATAAAAGCACATGAAATATTTCGAAATACCGCAAAATTCCGCTTATGATTTAAACTCTACATAAATATGGACATAATAACGCATACTACCCCATAAGCATTTTTTCTATATCTTGCTAGATATGCTCCACGAAACACAACTATATTGAGGTTTATTAATAACATTGAAAACATAACGAAACAAAAGCACATATAATTAAGCACATATACATAACTCATTTCTACATGATGTTCATTTCCCATTAAATTAAATTATTATTTAATTATTTAAATTCGTCAAACCGTTAAAAATGGGAGACTGTCAAATATTTAGGTATTTTGAAATCGGACCACTTGCAGACACCGCGTGGCACAAACAGCTGACTTTAAAAGACTGGTGTTAAACGAGGGTTGTATAATAAAATTAAAATTGAATGTTTTCGATGAGGAGGGACAATTACTTACTGAAAAAAATATTATAGCCATTAAAATAATAAAATAAAAAAAACTTGGGTTTTTGACAAGAAATGGGAATTCCGCCAAATGTGCAGTCGAGGAAAATAATATGGCGTCAGCAATTTATGCAATTGCATATCAACGACATACAGTGTATTTCATACACTAATCGGCACAATTATTTTGACGAAATTTTCTGTAGCTATTGAACCTAGATTTTGCTTGGTACCGTTAACTAGCGGTGCGAAAATGATGAGCAAAACAAAGAATGTATATTTAGCCTTCACCACCCGTTTTATTATAGCCATTTTAAAAAGCAACTTTTTCGTGGGCCACCCCATAGAAACTCCATTGCAGATATTATGCTACTTGCATGCGCTTGTTCGGAACTGTAGGACGCCCACATGCTCGGCGTAGATCTTATGGATAGACTCATGGGTCGCTATAATATTAAAATAAAAACTTGGGAGGCTGCTCCTGGAATTTTTTATCACCTGGTCGACGTGGCAGCAGCATACGCTTACATTTTATATAGTCGAATAAAAAATGAGCACAAGGATAACGTAAGCTTGTCAAAATTGATCAATCTCCAGAATTTTCAAGTAGAAATTACTTCTGGTCTAGTGGCATATCAAGGCAAACAATTGTTGGGTCGCCCAAGCCGAGATCGGCCAACACAGTCGCCATCTTCACAGCGACATCTTCACAACGACTGGCACAATCAGCTCGTACCAAGACTCTTCGTCATCCCGGCCACTTGCCCAAACTGACAAACAGGATGAAAAAATAAAGCACCCAAAAACGGATTTGCGACATTTTCAAGTTTGGTTGAGTTGAGACGGCTGAAGAAAAGAATGCAAAAATTGCAAGACATCTTAAACTCAGTGTTTTTGCACATAATGCAATCTGCACACACAAAAAAAAAAACAGTTTTTCGAAGTATCATAATAAAAAATAAAATTCAACACTAAAATGCGACAATTTTTTGATTAGACTCTTTTTTTCATCAAATTTGCAAATTTGTTTTACTTATTTTTGTTCATTATTTTCAAAGTAAGGCTTAGAGGGTTAATCACCGCAGACGGCAGTCTGCGCTCGTGAAGATAGCATCCCGAAGGTGCGAAACGAGACTACCAATATATACAGGAAGAATGGAAAATTAGCTATGACTGTCCGATCAGGTTAAACTTCTGGAAACTCACTAGGCTAGTAAGATAATCAGATGTAAGTGGAAGGTGCAAAATTTAAATTATGGCAGCGGATGGGGCTGTTGCAGCCTTTTGGTAAGATTTTTAAATTTTTATTTATTCTTATTAAAAATACGCTTTGAATGACACACATCATCAAAATGCGTCCTCTAGTTTAGAAGTTTATTAAATTAGAAAATTTTAGTCGCCTTCCGAAAATGACATGAAAAATCAGTCTGTTTGTTTGCATCAAAGCGTTGAAATAACTTAAATTTGTGAATGTGAACTTATTCCCGATCATAAATCTAGAAGCTTGTAACCGCATTGCTATGTAGGGTGGAGCGATAGCAGCAGTTTGTGTACAGAAATTACATTCAAATTGAGAATAATTTTAGCTGCAATTGCTCGAGATCGATTTGCATGGCGGCGGGATCCGCTTGTTCTGTAGCTCTTTCGGGTGGGGGGTTTGTAATCAAATCAAAAAATAGACCAACAATTAAATCGCAACAAGGTGGAAAGCTTTCATTAAATATTCTTATCACTGCGGACGGCAGTCCGTGCTAGTGACGAAAGCAGCACGAAGGGTGCGAAAGGCGACTAACAATACATACAGGAAGAATGGAAAATTTGCTATGACCGTCCGATCGGGTCGAGTTATATACCGATCAATATATCAATTTAACTTAAAAATGTGCATACTAAGACTTTTTGAAACTCACCTGGTTCGTGAGAAAAACAGGTGTAAGTGGAGGGGGAAAAATTTAAACGATTGGAGCAGATGGAGCAAACAAAAGCAGACTGCTATGATCAAGGTTTCGTTAAAATATGAAACGCGCGCTCAACGGCCGTTACAAACTTTTGTTGTACGACTATTTAAAAAAATCGATAGTTAGCGGGAAATCGTTAAGACCCGCTGAAATTGACACCTCCATAGGCATTTGGGCATACATTTGAAAACTGCTAATAATTACTATTTTAACCCCGTTTTCTTTCTTTTTATACAAAATAGGGTAATTTTCTTTTCTATGCGGCAACTCTTGAGTAATAAAAAAAAAATTTTATTAAATAGAGGGTATTTTATAATGAATTTAGGTGAAAGAATTTTTTGTGGGTCTTTTCTATTTTTTTTTAAATGGAATTTTTAAATTTGTAATGCAAAATGAGCTTTTGCATGGTTGCTTTGTGCATTGAAAATATTAAAATTTCAAAATTCAATTAAAAAAACTAGCAGAGATCCGGTAAAAATTTGTTCACCAAAATTCATTATAAATCGCCCTCTATTTAATACAATTTTTTTTTTTTATTCAAGAGTTGCCGCATGGATAAAAAAATTACCCAAAATAGTCATGTTTATCAATTTTCAAAAAATTACAACAAATATTAGCAAAGAGATTTTTGAAAATTTCTTCTGCAGTCACTCCTAGAATTATTTAAAGAACTTGTTTGCATCAAAATATTTTTTATTTAAACCCGAAGAAAAAAGTTTCAAAAGTAGACTTTTACATAAATTCGAAATTTTCAATGGGTACTTAATGGGTTAAGGAAAGTTTTGTATCATTCAAACGGAATTTAAATGACCTTTCCATTTATGCTAATATGTTAAAATGCTTGCTGTGCCAATAAATATGTACGCCAGTGTATGTTCACTTTCAGAACGGTGATTTCTGCTTGCCACAGATAAAACATTTCATAATTACGAGATTGGTATACACTTAAGGTTGCTGTTACTTTTGTAGTGAATTCGAAAGTTTATATAGTAACTAGGGGGCTCCGCCCCCTGCTCGCTTTGCTCGCAGAATTTAAAAGAAGGTCCTAAGTAGTCCGCTTTATCAAATTTATATAATATAGCATGTTTTGTAAAAAAAAACGGAAATATTTAACTTCCGCTGTCCGCGTATTTAATGTTTCTTTCTTGCAATTAAACTTTGGCTAAAAGTCGGATTTAGTGATTTGGCGGGAAATATCTAGATTTGGCGGCAAAAAAGCTAAATTTGGCGGGAAAAAGCTAAATTTGTGGAAAAAGCCAAAATTTAGCAAGAAAAGTTAATCTGTGAGTTTTGTTAGGATCAGAGTTGTTCCTAATTAACTACTTTTTTAATGAATTTGTCATTTCATTGGCATTGAAAAAAGTAGTGCTAATGAAATCGAATTTTCACTAGCATTGAAAAAAATAGTGCTAATGAAATCGAATTTCAGTAGGCATTGAAAAAAGTAGTGCTAATGATATTTTATTTAACTAGCATTGAAAAAGTGTGGTCTGGTAGCTCAGTGATTAGAGTCGCCGACCTGTCACATAAGTAGAACTTCCAGTTTGAAAAAGCTGGGTTCGATTCCCCCCGTCAATGTAGTCAAACATGTGTTTTTAAGTTCTTCGGAATGAAACGCAAAAATATATACTTCACGTCATTTAAAAAAAAAAAAAAAAAAAAAAAGCATTGAAAAAAGTAGTGCTAATGATATTTTCATTTCAGTAGCCGTTGAAAATTAAAAGTAATGAAAATTTTTCAGTGGCATTAAGTAATGCTAGTGAAAAACTATTTTAATTACCATTATTAATTGTTTTTTTTTTTTAATCAAAAAAAATTTGAAATATAGGGAAAAATTTAAAAAAATGTTGAAAAATGTAGAAATTGTTCTCTGATCCTTTTCGCGATATTTATACCATATTTCAGTATTCTTATTGTTTATTTAATTATTCTGTTATTAATACAACCTAGTCAAAAGGCTAGGTAATGCTTATATTTCAGTGGTCGGCACCTACACATTCATATGTTTGCATTACGTTAGTGTGCATTTTTGTTCGTCTAACAGCGGAATAACAGCGACGTAACAGAAACAAAACGTAGCAGCGACGTATACATGCGCTCGAGATAACTAGGGCCGCACTATGGGTAATTTCACGAGTTTGTGAGGCCATAATTAATATCTAGTAAGCTACTCAAGATATTTTGATGCTGCTTTTTTTCTAGTGCTATGTATTCTCTTAGAAGTATTCTGGAAAAGTGGGCGTGTCACCACCCCCTCTCCTTAATTTTGTTTATTTTTTTTATTTTTATCGGTAGCAATTAAGCTTAAGATTTCTATTGCAAATAATAAGTTTTGACCTTATATATTATTAGAAATGAAAAGAAACCTTACTTGTTAAATATAGAAAGTTGTAAGCCCTCTTAGATGGCTGTAAGCATAAAATTGAAAAAAAAAATTGGGGGCGGGGGTTGTGACACGCCCACTTTTCCAATATACTTCTTATAGTATGTATAACACTATAAAAAAAACCGCATCAAAATATCTTGAGTAGTTTACGAGTTATTATATAATGCCATCTAAAACAGGTGAAATTCCCCATACGGCAAACGAACAAATTGGCATTCGAAATTGTGAGGTTAGTTGCTAAAAAATTAAATTTCACCAAAAGAGGGTAAAAGTGGATTTTTAGACAACAATAATTTGAAAGAAAATTAAATACTCTATAACACACAATATGTTTCAAGGTTGGACTCCGCTGGACTCGCTTTAAATACCTTTTAAAAAATTAGACTTAATGAAACATTTTCGTTTGCTAGACTACTTACATTTTAACATTAATATGGGGACACCACGATCAAATTCTACATTTGACACTCACAAACACATAATACAAACCACAGTGATTCGAATTCATTTCAAATATTTAAATAATGTTGCCTTATTGTTTACTTATTGGCACATTCAAATCGCAAACAAAATGTTGCAATTTTTAAAGAGCGTGCTTTGCAAATGCAACCCTGTGTTTAACAGCTGATTTTTTCGAAGTGGCGCCATCTATTGAAATTTCTGGTAGGCAACATTGAAGAACCATCTATTGTTAATGAGTTGCACTCAAAAATATTTCAAATTGGCGACTTAAGCGTAGTACGCTCTAGCTGAAAACATTTTGGACGCTCGAAATGTTCGATGTTTTGAGGTCGGGCCTTACAGAATTCAGTGTGACAGCATAATACCAAAAAATCACTAAAAAGTTGAGAGATTGTTGGTCCTTTGCTGCTGTGGTCACACTGTTACGTCAGCTGTTCATAACAAACAAGTAAATACAATTTCAAATAATAAAGTAACAAAATGGACCAAATGGACTTGATCAGTGAAGTAGCAGCGACCAAGAGGAGCAAGAGCTCCGGCAAAAAAGCCATGTATGGCGCCAAATGCCATTGAACCGCTTCATTGGCCATGGGTGGCTGTGGCCGTACTCCACCGGCACTTCCACTCTTTGCCCGCTTCTTCTCCGACGCCTTAATATGGTATTTGTAGCTGTCCCGAAGCGATCTCCATGCTGACTTGCAATCTTGTACTGCAATCAAAGTAATCCATTAAATATTGTCTCATAAACAGTCCAAGAAAACTTACCAGGTTTGTTAAGCGCCTCTGCAATACTCTCCCATGCACTTTTGATAAAAGTCGCATCAAAATGCTTTTTATCGGTTAAATCCCATATGATTGGCCTCTCTCTCACCTCTTCAATTAGCCTTATTCGTTCTTAATTTTCAAAGACATCAATTCGGCTCTTATTTTGCTGCTTATTTTTTCCCGCCATTGTTGTTCATAGATTTCGACTAGTCAAAACAACGATTCAATCGATGTTTTGAAAGGTCAAAATAAAGCTGCCATCTGTTGACCAAACAGTGTTGTAAAATTTCAGAAAATATTCTGAGCTGCCCATATTTAGGTACAGCGTACATACGTTTAGAAATGGTCTTACAAAATAATTTCAAGCATGTTTGCAACCCTTTTTTTTATATGAAGTTTTGGCCTTGCAAAAATATTTTCGGCTAGAGCGTACTATGCTTTACAGAAAATGGGTTTTGGCCTCACAAACTCGTGAAATTACCCATAGTGGGCCGTGCCGATAGCTGCTATATTTGTATACGACGTTTTTAATTTATATATTTTGAATAACGTCGTTGTGACGCCCAAAAGTATGCAGTAAATAATCATAATTTTTAGTTGACGAGGCATTTGGCTACCTATATTTGCTCAGAATGGATGCCGACATAATATATCCAAAAGGGTCGCAGTGCAGGCACCCCCTATCAAATATAGTATAAATATCGTAAAAAGGATCAGAGAACAATTTCTACATTTTTCAACATTTTATTTAATTTTTTTTTAATATTTCCATTTTTTTTTTAATTTTTTCAAAAAACAAATTTTAATGGTAATTAAAATAGTTTTTCACTAGCATTACTTAATGCCACTGAAAAATTTTCATTACTTTTCATTTTCAACGCCTACTGAAATGAAAATATCATTAGCACTACTTTTTTCAATGCTAGTTAAATAAAATAATATATAAAATATATATTCGTAACAAGAATCAGGGAGGAAGTCCTGGACATCACCATGATTAGTAGGGCCCTTAGGCCACACCTAAGAAACTGGCATGTCTCTTCGGAGGAATCTATGTCTGATCATAGAACTATCCTATTTGAACTGCAAGTCAATATGGATAGCAGCATACCAGTGCGTAATCCCAGGAAAACAAACTGGGATAAGTACATAACGACCCTACAACTAAATCTATCCAGTGAAGGACCGGGAATACCCCGGTCGCAACTGGAACTGGAAAGAACTGTAGGCAACCTAAATAGTAGCATAATAAATGCCTTTGAAGAAAGCTGTCCTTTTGGAAGGAAGCGCAAAGAAACGGATGCCCCTTGGTGGAACGATAGCCTCGAAAGGCTACGACTCACCACCCGTCGCCTCTTCAACAGAGCGAAGAGAGACGGTTTATGGGACTCTTACCGTGAAAGCCTTACCTCCTACAACAAGGAGATCAGGAAGGCCAAACGAAAGAACTATCGCGAATTCTGCGAAAGTATAGAAAGCACATCCGAAGGCGCCCGGTTTCATAGGGCACTTTCGAAGCGCACTCCAGAGGCAAATTTAGCCTTGAAACGAAGGGGTGGAACCTTCACTGGTAGTAGCATAGCGAAACTAGAGCTCTTGTTTGAGACACACTTCCCGGGAAGCACCCCGGTACAAGAAGATACAGTCGAAGCAAGTAGCATGTCTAGGCCAGTGTCTGCCGACTGGAAAACTGCCAAGTCGACAGTCACACCAGAACGATTACAGTGGGCAATTGGTACTTTCCAGCCCTATAAATCGCCAGGCCTTGACATAATATCACCATCCTTTCTACAGCAAGGGCAGGGCATACTCCTCCCCATTCTTAGAAGGATCATGATAAGTAGCCTTGCACTCGGATACATACCAAGTGCGTGGCGTAGAGCTAGGGTGGTCTTCATCCCCAAAGCAGGGAAGAAAGATATCACCAGCCCCAAGTCCTTCAGACCCATCAGCTTAACATCGTTTTTGCTGAAAACGCTGGAGAAGCTGGTGGACCACAAGATAAGAAGCACTCTTCTGATGCAATCCCCGCTGCAATCAACGCAGCATGCATACAGAGTAGGCCGATCCACGGACACGGCACTGTATCAACTACACCGCACTTTAAGCACAGTAGTTGGAAATAAGGAGGTGGCCATATGCGCCTTCCTGGACATAGAAGGTGCCTTCGACAACACATCTCACGATGCTGTCAAGGCTGCCCTGACCAGGAGGGGCCTAGACCCTACCACAGGCAGATGGATTTCCTCACTGCTGGGGTCTAGACAAGCCACGGCAACAGTTCAAGATAACACTGTTACTGTCACAACCACAAAAGGTTGTCCTCAAGGGGGTGTTTTGTCTCCTTTACTATGGAGTCTGTTAGTAGATGAACTACTCCAGAAACTTGCCGGCTATGGAATTCAATGTCAAGGCTACGCTGATGACATTGTCATCATAGCACGAGGCAAATTCGAAGAAACACTCTGTGACATTGTACAACTAGGTCTACGGATAACGAGCGACTGGTGTGGAGAGGTGGGCCTCAACCTCAACCCTGCCAAGACAGTCATCGTTCCCTTCACTAGAAGATACAAGCTGCAGAGAATGAGGCAAATAAGGCTATCAAATAGCATAATAGAAACAAGTAAGGAGGTTAAGTACCTAGGAGTCACTTTCGACAGTAAACTTAACTTCGGCCCCCATGTACAAAATGCGATAGCAAAGTGCACTCGAGCACTTTATGCCTGTCGCAGCATAGCCGGGAAATCATGGGGCACATCACCGAAAATTATTAGATGGCTATACCTTATGGTAGCCAGGCCAATGCTCACATACGGAGCAATAGCCTGGGGTGACAGAGCCCAACTCGTCACCGTCAACGAATGGCCTGCGTATGTATGACGGGAGCTATGAGCACCTGTCCGACAACGGCCATAGAAGTCCTAATGGAGCTCACGCCACTCCATGTATTCATTAAACTGCAACAAAGGGCGACTCTGCTAAGGATAGCACGAGAAGGGGTGGGAAGCATCCGTAGCCACAGATACGCAGAATTGCTATCAGGTGGTCTCCCCTTACTATTACAGCCAAGGGACGAGATGACTGCCGAGCTTATGTTCGAGCAGAATTTCAAAGTGAACCTGAGCAGTAAGAAGGACTGGACAACACTAGATGAAGTCCATCCAATGGGTCAACACACAGTCCAAGGCACAGGACTTGGAGTTGTAGGCCCTCGGATATCTTATAATGAATATCTAGGAACATATACCAGCATCTTCCAGGCTGAGGTATGTGCAATAAGGAGGTGTGTTGATCTTAATCTCAAACGCAACTATCGGAATAGAGACATAGCCATTCTATCTAGTCAAGCAGCTCTCAATGCACTCAGCAAGGCGAGTATAACGTCTTAAGTAGTGCATGAGGTGCGAAAGAAGCTAAACCAACTGGGATCACATAATAGGCTTACCCTAAGATGGATCCCAGGCCACAGGGATTTAGCAGGAAACGAGGCAGCTGACAGACTAGCCAGAATGGGTGCATGCAGGCCCCTAATAGGTCCTGAACCGTTTTGTGGAATTGGAAGACACACAATCCGGGAATAACTACGAAAAGAGGAGAGGCGACTTCAGCAGTTGCATTGGACGGAGACAACAGGTCTAAGGCAAGCCAAATAACTCCTAGGTAGCTACAACCCAAAGCGGTTTAAGCAAGTAATCACATTGGGGAAGAATAGACTCAGAATACTCACCGGTCTTTTGACCGGGCATTGCAAACTGAGAAGTCACATATCAAAATTAGGAATTGTAAGCAGTGGAACCTGCCGGTTCTGCAATTGCGAGTAGGAATCCTCGATGTACATACTAGCAGAATGCACTGCTCTATCTAGACGTAGATGTAGTTTTCTTGGAAAACATGTCCTACCGAAGGAGGACGTAGCAGACCTCAACCCGGTAAAAATTCTCGACTTCGTGCGAGAACTAGAGTTGATGGATGAGCTATAAGCTCAGAAGGTGGCACAATAGATCCAAAGGGTCGCAGTGCAGATTTCCCCATTATAATAATAATAATAAATAAAATATCATTAGCACTATTTTTTTCAATGCTTGTGAAATTCGATTTCATTAGCACTACTTTTTTCAATGCCTACTGAAGTGAAATTTCATTAGCACTAGTTTTTTCAATGCTACTGATTTGAAATATCATTAGCACTACTTTTTTCAATGCTAATTAAAAAGTAATGATAATGCTTATAGTCACAACTCTGGTTAGGATATCTCATACAACAACAGAGTTTTTGACTCTAAAGGTCACCTTGCATCCGATCGTTCCTATGACAGCTACAGCGGTGGCCAAAAGTATTTTGGCACCCTTTAAAGCTAGTTCTAGCCAAATTGTGAGCTTACTTCATGGAAAGTTTGGTATCAATGGAAAGGTCTTTTGAATTCCTTTCGAATGATGTAGTATTTTCCTTAACCCATTAAATACCCATTGAAATTTTCGAATATTTGTAAACGTCAACTTTTTCAACTTTTTTTCTCGATTTTTAAAAAAAAATGTTTTGATGCAGAAAGTTTCTTTAAACAATTTAATTAGTAACTCCAAAAAAAAATTTTCAAATATCTCTTCGCTAGTATTTTTTATAATTTTTTGAAAATGGCGAAAAAGGCCCTTTTTCCTCATTTTCATGCAAAAAGTTCCTTTTTCGCCATTTTCAAAATGCTATAAAAAATACTAGCGAAGAGATATTTGAAAACATTTTTTTGCAGTTACTAATTAAATTGTTTAAAAAAACTTTCTGCATCAAAAAATTTTTTTTAATCTGTGAGTCTTAAGAAACAAAAAAGTTGTTCATACTTAATGTTATTTTCATCCGATTGTTCCTATGGCAGCTATATGATATAGTCATCCGACTTTAACCAATTTTGGTCAAAATGTAAGAGACAGTCCCAAACATATAATCTGTGAGTTTGGCTGAGATATCTTAAGGAACAAAAAAGTTTTCCATACTAAAGGTTATTTTCATCCGATTGTTCCTATGGCAGCTATATGATATAGTCATCCGACTTTAGCCAAATTCGTTCAAAATATAAGAGACAGTCCCAAACATACAATCTGTGAGTTTAATTGAGATATCTTAGAAAACCAAAAAGTTTTTATTTTCATCCGATTTTTCCTATGGCAGCTATATGATATAGTCATCCGACTTTGACCACATTTGGTCAGAATGTAAGAGACAGTACAAAACATATGATCTGTTAGTTTGGTTGAGATATCTAAAGAAACAAAAAAGTTTTTCATACTAAAGGTTATTTTCATCCGATTGTTTCTATGGCAGCTATATGATATAGTCTTCCGAATTTAACCAAATTCGGTCAAAATGTAAGAGACAGTCCCAAACATTTAGTCTGTGTGTTTGGTTGAGATTTATTACAAAAACAAAAATGTTTTTCATACTAAGCCATTCCGTGACCTTTGACCCCGATTTGACCCACTTTGAGGTCGAATTTCGCAAAACGCCGTCTTATTGCACGATGAAATTATCTCATCTATGTTGTGTGAAAATTTCAGCTTTCTATCTTTTACCGTTTGGGCTGCACGGACAAAGAATTTTATATATATAGATGAAACGCAAAAATAGCAATATTCAATGATAGATATTGTTTTAAAATTAAGCTTAAAGTCAAAAGAATAAACAAATTCCAAAACTTCTGATATATTTATAAAACCTCTTTACGAGGTAAAAGTGTGCATTGATCACACTGGCTTTCGCTATGCATTATGAAATTGTTGAACCCTTTTAATTGGTCCTAATCTATTCATTACTGAGTACTTAGGTTAAAGAAGTTAAAATTGGTTTATTATATTTAAAACTATTTTTATATCGCACTTATCCACTAGTTGTTTGCAAACGCAATCCCTGTTTTAATGGACTTCTTCAGTCCTTCTACTGCCACTTGTAAGGCAACCTTTTCATCATCATCAAGCTGTGGCAGTCCGTGATTTTTTTTGATACCCTTGGGACCAAAGCTTAGTGGGCTTGCAAAAAAGCATGCCTCAGTTAACTCGGACTGCACATAAGCACACTCAATTGGCGTTTCTTTACCTTTTAGACCTAATAGCAGAGCGTTAGCAAAACGTGCGGTGGCAAAGGCCATGGAGAGGGTGGCAGAACCTTTGCCATTTTTGGCCTTTACAACCTCATCGCCGCCCATTTGAATGCGATTAATGATTGATGCTTTGCACTCTTTGTCCCCTTGAAATGGAGGTTTGCACTGTGACATGATGGGTAATATTGTGTTACCAGCGTGGCCACCAATAACTGGTATTTCCACCTTCTTGGGATCAATATTCATGTAATTTCCTATAAAACTCTCAGCGCGAACACAATCCAACGTGGTAACACCAAATAGTCGTTTTGCGTCGAAGACATCCTTCTGCTTTAAATACTCGGCAGCCATTGGTACAACCGCATTGATTGGGTTCGTAACGATCGCTATCAATGCATGTGCCGAACATTTTGCAATTGCAGTTACCGAAGCAAGCACAACATTCGCATTTACTTCAAACAGCTGCTCGCGATCCATGCCCGGCCTACGTGCCACGCCGGCCGTTATAATAACCAAGTCAGAACCTTTAACAGCATTGTCTAACTCGGATGGACCGTTAAAAGCCTTTACTGGAACCGATGTCGAAATATGTGATAAATCTGCAGCCACACCTGCAACATTCATCACATCATGCAATGCCAGTTCGGTAACCATTTTGTTATTCTTTAGCAATAGAGAAAGTGGTTGGCCAATCCCGCCAGAAGCTCCAATAACAGTGACCCTGAAATTGCGCTGCTCGACAACAGAACCAACTTATTACCATAATATATTCCAATTTTGTGAAATTACTTACCAATTGAAATTGCAACTTTGAATGAGAAAGTCGCCATCGGTGGCAATGCGATCTTATTTTGCCGCAAATCATAGCTGGTAGTCTTGTAAATATTTAGAAATTTAGAGAAAATAAACAAACATAATATACAAAATATATATTGTTGTGAAAGTTTAGGTAGTCAAATAGTAAAACTGAGTAATTTAATAAATCAAAAGCCCCAATCTATGTATATTCAAAAACTCTACTACTGGCTACTTGTCCTTTTATATCCGTTTCCCAAAAGTGCAATTAATTGATTTGGAGCAGGTTATGCAAGGTGTAGAAAGTCATACCTCATACCCAAGAGAGTGTATGTACATATATAGTGTTGGTCAACAGTCGAGTTCATATTGTCATGTCTATCCGTCCAATTGTATGATTTTGTCGATCTCAGACATCGTAAGCATTAGGGACATACTTTTGAGTGTAGATTTGAGTGTGTACCCATGTAGGTTAAATTTATTCCCACTTTTGTAAGCCATTCCCCCTCGACCACAATTTAATTCAAAATTAGTTACAAGAGAATAACATATTTATTTCATAATATTTTGAAGATCTCTCCGCTCACTGCTCGACTCGCTCGCCAACCCCCGGCTACAGTTGAATATATTTTCGGCTAATTGTATCTATGGCAGCTTAGTGATGTAAAAAAACATCGATGCATCGAGCATCGATGTCTTTTCAGCGATATTTCTCGATGTTTTCCGATGTTTATGTTGATGCCGATTTATCGATGTTGCATGGCGATGCATCGATATGTTGCAAAACATCGGCTGCCGCACTTTCAACACGCCATCAGTGCTGCCAGATGTGACCGTTAAAAGTTGCTAGATTTGAATAAGCAAATTTTGAAGAAATGTTGTAAAATTTTGATTGTGTTTTATAGCGTTCTGTTATTTTACTTCTACCTTCTTGGCATTCTAATTTAGAAATAAAATAAAACTTTGGTAAAAAACACTACCATCCTTTTTTATTTTTACTTCAAAATTTGCTTATTCAAATCTAGCAACTTTTAACGGTCACATCTGGCAGCAGTGCACGCCATTCTGACAATAAGTTTATAGTAATTTGGGCAGTGTTTGCAAATTGCAATGCCTAAAAGTGCTTTCAGACGAGGATTTTTTCACCGACACTTTTTCACCGACGGTGAATTTACCCATTTACACAATTCTCATCGGTGTTCATACCAAAATACCATCGGTTTTTGATTTCACGGTAGCTGGTCACACCCAACACACTTTTAGCTCGCGCACACTTTTTTTTTTGCCGAAAAGCACAAAAAAATACCAAAAACGTGCGATGTTAACGTATTGATGTTTCACCGACGCAAAAAACCGATGGAATAGAACGTGTTCTATTTCCATCGGTGAGCGTCGGTTTTTCACCGACACTTAAAAATTTTGTGTGTTTACACGACACCGACAGTTTTTTGACAAAAAGTGTCGGTTAAAACATCCTCGTCTGAAAGCACTTTAAGTGAGTAAATTTATTTAAATTGTTCAGAGATATTATAGCTTCAAGAAGGCTTACATATGTCTTTTCAAAGTTCTCATCAAAAAGATCTCTTGCAGTTTGTGCTTATACTTTTAAGATAAAAACTGTTTAAAACTTTAAAACTGCTATGAAAGCATGCGTTTTGAAGAGAAAATGAGCTTCATTAATCTAAGAAATTCTAGTTTCTTTCTAAAAATGGTATGGTTTTCAAACATTAGACATACATCGATGCATCGATGTTTCGACCCGATGTATCAACTAACATCGATGTTAAATTTTGAAAACATCGATGAGCATCGACATCGATGTTTCCACTTAAATTTACATCACTATGGCAGCTGTATGATATAGTGAACCGTTTGAACCAATTTCGATCAGGATGTATAAGTCAACTCTTTTCGAGGTAAAAGTCTAGTGACGAAAACATTTTCATGCCCCAAAATTTCTGATATCCAATTTTGTGACGAATAATATTAAGTTTTACACATAAATTATTTTAAACAAAATTTTGGCCTTCGGCACATTGCGCTACAATGTATCAATTCTTCATACCAAATAAAACTCACTCACTGTTTTGCGCAGTGCCGAATGCAAAAATTTTGTTTTATGCTATGGGGTTTTCAATTTTAGCGGTTTTTAGCGATTTCCCGCTAAGCTAGCGATTTCTAGATTTTTGAACAGGAACAAGTCCTCATTCAAACATTTAAGCTTAATTAACGATTTGATCCAAACAAACAAACTGGCTGCTATGACACTTTGTTGCTGCTGCCCTATTCCAATTCAAAGTTAAACGTATATATTCAGTTAATAGGTTATATCTTCCAAACCTATTAATAAAATTTTTTGTGTCATACATCAAAAAACGAGAAATCTTACAAGCTAAAACATATCAAAATTTAAAAAAAATCGTTAGCGGCGTTTTCTCAAAAACCGCCAAAATGTGGGGGAAAACACCTTATTTCACCTGTAGCAATTTACCTGTGTACTTTAGAAAAAAAGTTAAAAGGTATGCATAACAGCCCTTCAAAATACCTTTTCAACAATATATAGATCGCATCTGTAGCTTTTGTCGTTTGACTGCTATAAGGGTTTTAATTTCAATTTTAGCGGTTTTTAGCGATTTCCCGCTAAACTAGCTATTTTTCGAAAAAGTCGTAGAACAAACGTTTCTAGATTTTTTAACAGGAACAAGTCCTCATTCAAACATTTAAGCTAAATCAACGATTTGATCCAAACAAACAAACAAACAAACAAACAAACAAACAAACAAACAGACAAACTGACTTTTCATCACAATTTCGAAAGGCCCCTAAAAATTTCAAAATTAATTATCTTTCGAACCAGTTGTCCGATTTCGATGATCGAGGTGTCATTCGACGCGTATTTTTGATGAGAATTGTAAAAAATTCAACGAAAATTCAAAAAGGCTCCAGCGGCCCCATTAGCTCCAATAATTTAAATTTTTTCCCTCCCACTTACACCTGTTTATCTCACGAACCAGGTGAGTTTCCAAAAGTCTTAGTATGCACATTTGTAAGTTAAGTTGATACCTTTGGATCGGTATATAGCTCGACCTGATCGGACAGTCATAGCAAATCTTCCATTCTTCCTGTGTATATATGCTAGTCGCCTTCGCACCCTTCGTGCTGCTTTCGTCACTAGCGCGGACTGCCGTCCGCAGTGATAAAAAAATCCGCGATTTTGGTTGAGGTATCGCGGGAAGCAACAAAAAATGTTCAAACTTAACTTTAATTAATGACCAATAGCTTCTTTGGCAGCTATATGAACCGATTTTAACCAAATTTTGTCAGGATGCATAAAAATTCACCCTAGATGCATATTCAGATTAGTTAAGATACATACCTCAAAAAAACAGAAAAGTGGTTCTTACTAAAACTGGCTCTTCGATAGATCGATAGATTTTTTTGGCAGCTAAAAGAAAAGCCTTATCTTCGCCCGGTATCCACGAGCCCTACTGGCAAAAGCCGAAAGCTCTTTTCAATAAAACCCCAGAGTGGCCAAAAATGCTTGTTGAGGAACGGATTCACATTTGAATTCCAACGCTCATTTTCTTCTTCTTAATTTTGTCTTTTGTTTTGCATGCATACCACTAAAGCGTAGTACGCTCTAGCTGAAAACATTTTGGGTGCTCGAAATGTTCGATGTTTTGAAGTCCGGCCTTACAAACTTCAGTGTGACAGCATAATACCAAAAATCACTACAAAGTTGAGAGATTGTTGGTCTTATGATGCTGTGGTCACACTGTTCGTTAGCTGTGCACAACAAACAAATCAAATACATTGATAACAACAAAAAAGAGAAAATGGACCAAATGGACAGGATAGTAGCAGTGACTAATACCCTAATTATTAAATTAAAAATTATTAATTATAAAAATTCCATCAAAATGTTTTTTTTCGGTCAAATCCCACAATATTGACCTCTGATCCACCTCTTCAATAGGTCTAGTTCGATCTTTGTGTTCCAAGATCTCAATTTGGCTCTTATTTTGCTGCTTGTTGGTTGCCATTTCTGTTCAAAAAGATTTCGACTAGTCGAAACACTGATTCAATCGATGTTTTGAAAGGTCAAAATAAAGCTGCCATCTGTTGACCAAACAGTGTTGTAAAACGCCATAAAATATTCTGAGCTGCCCATATTTAGGTACAGCGTACATAGGTTTAGAAATGGCCTTTCAAAAACATTTCGAGCATGTTTGCAACCCTTTTTTTTATATGGAGTTTTGGCCTTGCAAACATATTTTCGGCTAGAGCGTACTATGCTTAAAGCCTAGTACCGACGTGAGATAAAAGGCCTGGCGTATGTCAAACTCCATATAAAAAAAACGCTAGCGTAAAGTGAAAAAGGAGAAGCGAAATTTATCTCCGCTTGTCGGTCCGGACGTCAACTAAACTGAAACTAAAAACGGAGTTGCCAGATAAGGAACGGGCGTTATCCAGCACTGTTTGCATTTAGCTGACAGGCCCAGCGAAACATCGAACTGTTTAGAGTTTCGCTATCTATCTATCTCACTCTCTCACAATAACTCAAAAGAAATGGCCGGGAAATTAACAAAAAACAGCAGATTGACTCTTTTTGAAATAGCAGACAAAATTCTGCTGATTAACGAGGTGGAAAAGAGGCCAATATTTGTATTTTTGCATTAATTTAAAGGGAGAATCCACGTAAAAAGTTCAAAGGCGATGGGTGCACCCAAAACCCGCTGTGCTTGCGTGCCATCGCATATTTCTCCTCTATTAACATTAATATACATTTTTCATTGCCTATTCTCTCCTCTTTTTTGCAAATCAGTTCTGCATGTTCATATTTAAAATAAACCGCTGCTGACGCATAGAGTTACCATTCCATTTTATGTTATTTTTCCGTGCTGCATTGGCAACTCTGGCTTTACGCTCGTCGACAGCTAAATATTGTGCATTTTCCGCCGCTAAAAATTTATCTCACGTCGGTACTAGGCTTAAGCAAATAACCTATAGAGTACCCATCCCATACAAACGAATGTGTCAGCCAAATGCTTTGCGGAGCGTCCACTGGGAAATTTTACCGTTCTGGCAATATTATTCTAGTGGACACTTCGAGCGAAGGGATTTTAATTTTGAGGCCGCTTCAGTCGACTGGCTCTGCTCGTTGCTTGCGGAGCTAAAACATGCGAGCTATGAAATACCCTCTACCCTTAACAATTTTTACCCACATTATTTTATTCATAAAAACACATTCAATTTTATAAATTATAAATTTTATAAACATACAATCTGTGAGTTTGGTTGAGGTATTTTAAGAAACAAAAAAGTTTTTCATACTAAAGGTTATTTTGCATCCGATTGTTCCTATGGCAGCTATATGATATAGTCATCCGACTTTGACCAAATTTGGTCAGAATGTAAAGGACAGTCTTCAACATACAATCTGTGAGTTTGGTTGAGATATCTTAAGAAACAAAAAAGTTTTTCATACTAAGCAATTCTGTAACCTTTGACCTTGATTTTGAACCACTTACAGGTCGATTTTCGCAAAACGACGTCTTATTGCACGATGAAATTATCTCACCTATGTTGTGTGAAAATTTCAGCTTTCTATCTTTTACCGTTTGGGCTGCACGTTGATTCTCAGTCAGTGAGTCAGATAGTCAGGACAAAGAGTTTTATATATATAGATTAAGAGTGATGATCAAACAAACGCAACGATTTGTTTTATCATTCGAAAATATTTTATTTAACTTGAAAATTTAATATTTAAAATGTAACCTGTAAAGGGTATAGGTAGGGTAGGGCTTACATATAAAAAATTAATTGCATCAACAAATAAGCAAAGCGTCGATGCAATTATTTCCCTTGCATGTTCTCTCTGCCTGGGTCCGTATGTGCATAGGGGATGGGAGATGAATATAGTGATTCTGTATGATTTCTCGACGCGCGCTGCTTTTATGCAAGTTCCTTCTTTCTCATTCCCTTTGTGCTCACATGCACTGATATCTTTCTATGCGTGTACATTAGATTTCTGCACACATGCATACCAACGTGCGCGACCTACCTTAACTTTGAAAACAATTTTTATTTAAATAGGCCAATGTAACTGCCCAATGAACTAGTTAGCATATACATATGTGTACACTGTACATTCAAAAAAGCTTAAATTAAATATTTTTCTTTTATTTTAGCAGGTGTTAGGACAAAATAATTTGTTATTACCTTTGCATTTTTAACATACAGTGGATAACATTAATATTCGGTTTTTATTTTTTCAACTTCAAACTCGAATAAAATGCATAAAACTAACGAAAATCAAAAATTTAAAAATGTTAGATCAAAGCTTGTTGTATTACCTTTCCATAGAGTTACATATATTAAGATATTATTTAAAATTAAATGGAGAAAATATACAACAACAAAAAATTCAAAATTTGCGTTACTTTAATATTCGGTTTTTTCTTATATATCTAAGGAATACCTATGTTATCAAGAAAAAACACTAAATCTAACTTTTGGTATAATACCCATTATATTTTATAATATCGCTTAGGCGCTTTGGCGTATTTAGTATAATTTTTTGTATATATTCACGGCCAATTTTAGCCCAATCTTCCTGAAGCCTTTCCCCTATCACGGATAAGATCGATATTGGCGTTTTTTGCACACGGTGGTCCAACTTACTCCAAAAATTCTCAATAGGATTTAAATCAGGCGATTAGAGCTGCGTTTCCAAGACTTTTGGACAGTTATCCAGCAACCCAGACTTGACTTTATGGGCCTTATTCTTCGGGTCATCGTCCTGATATCACTTGAGCGTGTTGGTAATTCCCTTTTTTTCCGCCGACTGCTTCAAATTTTCCATCAAAATTTTTAGGAATCGACAGCTGAACTCTTTCTTGACCACGGAAAGACCGTTTCAGCCCAAAAAATTGGACGTACTATACGAATAAATTTTAAATAAAATCTTAATATATACACCTCTTTGAAAAGGTAATACTGTAAGCTTTAATCATCATTTTTATATTTTTGATTTTCGTTAGTTTTATGCATTTTATTCGCGTTTGAAGTTGAAAAAAAAAACCGAATGTTAATGTTATCCACTGTATATAGTTAATTACGCTCGTTTTAAGCAGTTTCGGTACATGTACATTAGGGTGTCCCTTATTTGGTCAAAGTCAATATTTTTAAACGCATACGGGCTAGTTCTGTTCATTAGGTCCTAAAGCACTCAGAAATAAATTTTTACCTCAATCGGAGTATGATAACCCGTGCCGACTTGGATCGGAAAATTTAAAGATTATATGGGACAAAAAAAAATTTTTTTTTATTTTTTTAATTTTTTATTTTTTTATTTTGTTTATCAGGTCCTAAAGAACTCAAAACCAAGTTTTCACCTTAATCGGAGTACGATAACCCATTCAAACTTGCATCGAAACATGAAAAATCATCGAAAAATGTATAATCAGTGTTAAAATACAGTTTTTTCATGTTTCGATGCAAATTTGAATGGGTTATCGTACTCCGATTAAGGTGAAAACTTGGTTTTGAGTTCTTTAGGACCTGATAAACAAAATAAAAAAATAAAAAATTAAAAAAATAAAAAAAATTTTTTTTTGTCCCATATAATCTTTAAATTTTCCGATCGAAGTCGGCACGGGTTATCATACTCCGATTGAGGTAAAAATTTATTTCTGAGTGCTTTAGGACCTAATGAACAGAACTAGCCCGTATGCGTTTAAAAATATTGACTTTGACTAAATAAGGGACACCCTAATGTACATATGTATATACATATGTACGCATATACAGAATTTATGTACACTCACTCACATATCTCTGCGTACACCCTTATTTTTGCTTTAACAGCAATGTAAGTGAAGTTATCACAGTAAAAAAATATATTTGGAAAGGTCGTTTAAATTCCGTTTGAATGATGCAAAATTTTCTTAATCCATTAAGTACCCTTCGAAAATTTCGAATTTATGTAAAAGTCACTTTTCAAAACTTTTTTCCTCGATTTTTTACAGAAAATATTTTAAGGCCCTATTCTCTTTCAGCAAAAAATTTTTTTCGACTTTTTTTTTTTGCATTTGTTTATAGCTTGGGTAGTTGTGAATATGCCCCTAAAAGGATTTTTAGAAATTCGAAATACTTAAGGAGATATGGCCATTTTTATCCAGCAATGTTAATGTTAATGCATGTGAAGTCAAAACTTTAAACGCGTTTATCTCGAAACCACGTTTTTCGAGCTGGCGGCCACGATTCCGCCAGTTCTACTGAACCGATTTGGATGAAACAAAGTTTAATCGACGTAGAATTGTCACCATTCTGGCCCGTAGTAAAATAAAAATTTTGCGATTTTTTTTACTATTTTTTTTTACACTAAACTACAAAAAAATGGGTCCAAATTGAAATTTTTTTTTTTAATGACCGCCATTTTGTCAAAAAAAATCGCAAAATTTTTATTTTACTACGGGCCAGAATTACATCTATACTGATTATAACCCCGTTTTTTTTTTCATTTCCGACGCTCCGGAGACCCGGAATCGTGGCCGCCGTGACGACACCTTTTTTTTGCACCACCAACTTTGAAGTCTCATTACTTTTTGAACAGCCCTCGTATCGCGGCGAAAAAAATTTTTTTTATTTTCTTTTATTCATTACTAATTCAATAAAAAAAACAAAATTCAAATATCTTTTTGCGTTTTCAAATGAGAATTTTTTCAAAAAAGGTCCAAAAACAGCAAGCTGAAGGAGAATAGGGCCTTAATGCATAAACATTCTTGGAACAATTCTTAGAGTGACTTAAAAAAAAAATTTCAAAAATATTTTTGTTAGCATTTTTTAAAATTTGACGCGTATTTTTGATTAGAATAGTAAAAAATTATAAAAAAAAATCAAAAAGGCTCCAACGGCCCCATTAGCTCCAATCATTTACATTTTTCCCCTTCCACTTACACCTGTTTATCTCACGAGCCAGGTGAGTTTTCAAAAGTCTTAGTCTCACATTTGTAAGTTAAATTGATACCTTTCGATCGGTATATAACTCGACCTGATCGGACAGTCATAGCAAATTTTCCATTCTTCCTGTGTATATATGCTAGTCGCTTTCGCACACTTCAAGCTGCTTTCGTCACTAGCGTGGACTGCCGTCCGCAGTGATAATTAATAACTTAATTTTTATTATATATATATTACAAAATTGCCAGAAAAGCCAGAAATATTTTTGTATTTTGCGTACGAGACTGATTAAATTGCAGTAAAACATTTATGATTGAAGCAAATGTTTTTTTTTTGTTTTAATACAAAAAGAATTGATTTCAGTTTCTCCTCTTAGTATTAATTGGGTCAATTGAACATTATTTACAGGAAATTTATATATAAAAATAAAACGTAAATCTTTTAAAATGCTCTATTGGCGCCAAACAAATAATAATATTTAAGAATTTTCTTCTTATATTTGTGTGTTTAGCTACATGTATATATAGTTTTGACCCAGCTTTATATCCTTGTCTATATTAGGCATCCTAATATTTTTGAAACCCAAAAGATAACTAATTCTCCATATGAATTTTGCACGAATAAGCAATTTTACAAAAAATTATAAAAAATATAAGCAAAACGATTTTTGAAAATTTTTTTTTGCAGTCACTCCTAAAATTGTTTGAAGAATGTTTTTGCATCCCCACATTTATTTTTAAAAAATCGAGGAAAAAAGTTTTGAAAGTTGACTTTTTTTAAAATTCGAATATTTCAATGGGTACTTAATGGGTTAAGGAAAGTTATGCATCATTCAACCGGAATTTGGATGACCTTTCCAAATATATTTTTTAAATTTGAAGATTTGACTTACAATAGCTGTTAAAGTAAAAGAAAGAGTGTACTATTAATTTGGCCAGTAGTGTACATGCACATTAGGGCGGGTCAATTTTTTTTCGCAAAAATCGTCCACTAGAATCGTAATTTACGATGAATTCTAAGATATTTTCACGAAGAAACTATATGTCTAAAATCAATTCCTAGCCTCCGCTGAGAAGCATGATGATTTCAGATAAAGGTATTTTAAGGTATTTTGAGGTATTTAAGACATTACAAAAAAAATAACACATTTTCCAATAATATTGAGCCTTATTCTGATTCATCTTTTTGCAACATATTTTATAAATATTTTTGTTTTTTAATTAACCAATCAATTTTTTTTAAATTTGCTGAAATTTGCCGAGGAAGCCATGAACTATGGCTTTTTAAGAAAATTAGAGGCAAAAGTCTGTAACTTTCTAACGAAGAGAGATATCGGACTGAAATTTGAAATATATATTCTTGACATTTGAAAACAAATTTAGACAACAAAATAAAAGTAGGCGTGGCATCCGGATGGGCGTAAGATAAAGGTCAAACGCTAAAGATCGGTTATTACAACATTAAAAAATAAAAAACATAATTTGAAAAATAAAATTTTATATATATTTTTATTTTTTTTTATTTTAAAAATATTTTAATTAAATTATTATTATAAATATTAAATGTAAAATTATGTAAACATTTCTTTTCAACAGTTATGGTATCTAATCCCGTTTGATTTTAAAGCTAGAGTCCACTACAGCCCCCATAACCGAATTTAGCTTATAGTAAGGATAGTTAAACTCAACATTTAAAGTATTTTAATTTTATTTTTGGAAAGCAAATAGCAAAATATCTTAAAGATAAAATAACTTATCTGTCAGTATTTATAGTCTTTCTTAGAAAGAGAGTCGTTTCACATATCATCAAATCGAGTCTAAGAAAGACCAAAAACTGACAGATAAGTTATTTTCCTTTAAGATATTTTGTTATTTGCTTTCTAAAAATAAATTAAAATATTTAAAATGTTGAGCCAATATTTCATACCTGTTAAATTTCGATTAAAATTACTAAGCAATTAGATTATTTTTGGAAACAATCGTATTGACTATATAATTCACTGTTGAAAAATTTGTGTTTATTTAATGATTACGATTACAAAAAATCAGAAATAATCTAATTTTATTACAATTATTCAAAAATAATCAGAAAAAATAAAAATAATAAAAAAAAAAACTATTTAAGTATTCGGATTAAGTTAGATCTTTTTTTTGTTTATTTCTGGTGATTTTTGATTATTTCTGATTATTTATGACCATTTAGTAAAAATCAAATTAATTTAAATTTTCACAATCAAAGTAGCCAAAATAATCAGAAATAATCAGAAAAAATTCAAAAATAATCCGAATACTCAAAAAGATTTTCTTGATTATTTTTGTTTTTTTCTGATTAATTTTGAATAGTAGTAATTTTAGATTATTTTTGATTTTTTGTAATCGTAATCATAAAATAATTGGGAAAACCCCGAAAAATATCGTAATTTAATCATTAGTTCGACTTTTAAACAAAAATATTCTAATTACTAATGATTATGATTACTTACCATTATTTAACAGGTATGCTATCATTACTATAAGCTAAATTCAATTATGAGGGCGGTAGTGGGAGAGAGCTTTGTCAAACGGGATTAGATACCACAACTGTTGAAAAAAAATGATTACATAATTTTACATTTAAGATATTTAAAATGTTTTTAAGATAAAAAAAAATAAAAATATATATAAAATTTTATTTTTCAAATAATGTTTTTTATTTTTATACCCTGGGGGTATATTAAGTTTGTTCAAAAGTATATAACAGGCAGAAGGAAGCATCTCCGACCCCATAAAGTATATATATTCTTGATCAGCATCAACAGCCGAAACGATATAGCCCTGTCCGTCTGTCCGTCGGTCCGTGTAAGCGAAAGGATCTCAGAGATGGTAAGAGCTAGGACCACCAAATTTGGAATGAAGACTCCCTATAATGTCAGGCAGAACAAGTTTATGTTAAAATTTTGCCACGCCCACTGTGAGGGGCGTAATTCATAAAAAACTGACAGCACCTTTTATTTTGGCTTTTAAGTTATTTTTTTTTATATCAACGGATGTGGAATCATGCCCAGAAGCTAATCACCAACTTTCATCCCGATTGGGCCATAAATAGTGAAGATATTTTCAATTTTGTTCGAGGTATTTTAATGGCAATTCTATAAATAGAATAGAATTAATGGTCAATTAATTCATTTTACATTTCCTCTGCCAGAATGTTTATCGAATTTTTCATCTTCAATCCAAGTTGCGGCGTGGTGTAAGTGATAAGTGCTCGGCAGGCGAAACGGGAGACCGAGGTTCGAGTCCCGGTTCTGTCGATGTAAATGATTTTTAATTATTATTTTTTTTTTATTATTTTTATTTTCTTATTTTTAAAATTGGTTTAAATCACTTATCTTATTGTACATGTATGTAGCTGCCACAAAAACGATAGGTCGATATTTGAGGATAAGTACGAGAATTGCATGTGCATCTAATCTTCGGCATGCCGAAGCCTAGGCCCAGGGTATATTACCGTCGAGTGCACTCGACTGATCCGCTTGTTTAATGTTGTAATAACCGATCTTTAGCGTTTGACCTTTATCTTACGCCCATCCGGATGCCACGCCTACTTTTATTTTGTTGTCTAAATTTGTTTTCAAATGTCAAAAATATATATTTCAAATTTCAGGCCGATATCTCTCTTCGTTAGAAAGTTACAGACTTTTGCCTCTTATATTCTTAAAAAGCCATAGTTCATGGCTTCCTCGGCAAATTTTAGCGAATTAAAAAAAAATTGATTGGTTAATTAAAAAACAAAAATATTTATAAAATATGTTGCAAAAAGATGAATCAGAATAAGGCTCAACATTATTGGAAAATGTGTTATTTTTTTTGTAATGTCTTAAATACCTCAAAATACCTTAAAATACCTATATCTGAAATCATCATGCTTCTCAGCGGAGGCTAGGAATTGATTTTAGACATATAGTTTCTTCGTGAAAATATCTTAGAATTCATCGTAGATTACGATTCTGGTGGACGATTACCACGTTTTTTTCGACCCGAACAAATTGACCCGCCCTAATGCACATATTCAGCATGTATCTATTGTTTAGTTAAAATCAGGGATTAAAACCCTAACCGAAACCGTAACCTTTAACCGGTAAAAACCGATTGAAATTTGAAACCGTAACTGTAACCGTAACCGAAAAAAAAAATTTTCGTCTGACCGAAACCTTTAAACCGAAACTCTGTAAACCGAAATAACCGTTTAGTAACCGTTTCATTTATAAAGGTTCATTTCGGTTTTCCATAAATGCAAAAAAAAAAAACGAATAAAAGCAAGTTGCAAAAATTATCTGCATTTTATTGTCTTCTGCATGTACACACCAGAGAGCTGCAAAATTCACTATTTTTCTTGATTTCCTCATACGCACAAATCTTACTCAACTCCACTCACTGTTCGAAACACAGCGTAGAGTAAAAACCAACTCATGCTGATGAGCACATCAATCGTGTTCATACTCAGCTTTCTGAGCGTTTAAATTTTGGCTCGTGTTTAATCACTCAACGAAATGAAGAGTTGAATAAAATCAGCTTATGCTGACGAACGCATCACTCGTGTACATGCACAGCGATTTCTTAGGAATATGCGGCCGAGCTTCGAGCTTCATGCATGGGCGCCAGGCTTGCCAATTTAGCTATTTTCCCGACAGATTTAGTGGGTTGCAACTGGCAAATAAATGTAAATATACAAATATGGTACTGTTTTTAAGCATTCTGTTATTTTATTTCTACCTTTCCATTCTAATTCAGAAATAAAATAAAAGTTTGATAAAAAAAGTAGTACCATAATTTTTATTATTTCTTTAAAATTTGACTATTCAAATCTGGCTATTTTTAACGGACTAATTTTGGCAACACAGCGTGTATATTGTTTTTGTAATAATCTGCTGTGTGTAGTACTCACATGCATATGAAAATAGACGTACATACATACATATGCTCTCGCGCCGCGTCAAATGTTCTCAAAGACAAATGAGCAAAATTTGCTACAAAAACAATACAAGCGTGCCCAGTTCATCCCATATATGGACATACATATGTACATACATACATATGCATGCAAAAAGTAACGAAATTTCAATTGTCTCCTCCTTTTTTCGTGGTGACGATCGGCGCTTCTGTGCGTTTTGTCGAGTGCAAGTGCGAGTGAGACAGCAACAGTCGAAATTTACAGGCACACATTCTTATGCGGACACAAATATGCGACTGTAGAAATACCCATTATATTGTATGTAGTTAATAATGCATAACAGCTCGTTATTTATGTACATATGTTAATGCTTATGTAATGAGCTAATAATTTGTTATAATATATCCGCAATTAAACATATTTGGGCATAGGGTATTTCGTAGTCGCCTCGACTCGAATGTTCTTTCATTATTTCGCATTCATTTCTGTTTTCGTCGAACTAGCAAACGAAAGAGCGCGCATCTACATACATGTGTATTTATGTACCATGCATTTTTCAAAGACTTCACACCGATTATACTACATACATACATATGTATGTAGATGCGCGCTCTTTCTAGGCGAGCAGGCGAGACAAATTATGACTAAGATCATTCGAGTCGAGAGGCGACTACAAAATACCCTATGCCCAAATATGTATATTTGCGAATATATTATAACAAATTATTAGCTCATTACATAAGCATTAACATATGTACATAAATAACGAGCTGTTATGTATTATTGTAAATGCACATATTTTACATTCATTTGTAAGTAAGTAGAAATACATATAATGGGTATTTCTGCAGTCGCATATGTGTGTCGGCATATGACATAAGATTTGGACTGTTTGCTGTCTCCCTCGCACTTGCGCACTCTGCGCAAGAATCGCCGATCGTCACCACGAAAAAAGGAGAAGACAATTGAAATTTTCCTTACTCTTTGCATGCATAAATGTATGTACATATGATGTATGTATGTATGTATATTAGGGTGTCCCTTATTTGGTCAAAGTCAATATTTTTAAACGCATACGGGCTAGTTCTGTTCATTAGGTCCTAAAGCACTCAGAAATATATTTTTACCTCAATCGGAGTATGATAACCCGTGCCGACTTGGATCGGAAAATTTTAAGATTATATGGGACAAAACAAATTTTTTTTATTATTTTTTTAATTTTTTATTTTTTTATTTTGTTTATCAGGTCCTAAAAAACTCAAAACCAAGTTTTCACCTTAATCGGAGTACGATAACCCACTCAAATTTGCATCAAAACATGAAAAATCATTGAAAAATGTATAATCAGTGTTAAAATACTGTTTTTTCTTGTTTCGATGCAAATTTGAGTGGGTTATCGTACTCCGATTAAGGTGAAAACTTGGTTTTGAGTTCTTTAGGACCTGATAAACAAAATAAAAGAATAAAAAATTAAAAAAATAAGAAAAAAATTTTGTTTTGTCCCATATAATTTTGAAATTTTCCGATCCAAGTCGGCACGGGTTATCATACTCCGATTGAGGTAAAAATATATTTCTGAGTGCTTTAGGACCTAATGAACAGAACTAGCCCGTATGCGTTTAAAAATATTGACTTTGACCAAATAAGGGACACCCTAATGTATATACCCAAAGTATAAACATACAATACGGCGAGTAATTGTTTTGACAAGGAAATAAAATTATTGCATATATTTTTATACCCCGTGAATATGTGCAACAAGGCTATAATGATTTTGCAGAAAGCGACGTGGCAGACCCCATAAAGTATTTTTTATACTAAAAAATGGATGAAAAGATTATGTGCATGAAACAGTGAGGAAGTAATGCGCTTTTAAAATTATTGAAAAAAAAAATTTTTTTTTTTGAGAACCGAAACTGTACCGGTATTTCGAAACCGAAACATACAAAAACCGGTTCACCGTTACGAAACCTTTATTCCAAGATTTACCGTAACCGATAACCGAAAACCTAAATGCGAACATAACCGAAACCGTAACTGAAACCGATATTCGTTTCGGTTTTAATCCCTGGTTAAAATTATATTTAAAATGTATATAATTAATCCATCAATAAACAAAAGTAAAATGAATAAAAAATACTACCAAAAATGTTTTTTAACTTTGATCACAACGTCAAAGAATATTTTCTGCGTGATCTACATATGTACATACATATGTACATGTAATTCTTTTAAATAATTGGGGTAGGTCGTGTGTCAAAATACAACGTCTAAGATGATACACACATGCAAACATTCACATGCATGTGTATGTATGTATGTGACAAGTGCTTCAAAACAAAACTCCGCTGTCACGCGTCGAGAAGTAAGAATATACATCTCCTATCCCCTTTGCACATACGGACCCAGACAGAGATAGCAAGCAAGGGAAATATTTGCAACGACGCTTTGCTTATTTGTTGATGCAATTAATATTTTATATGTAAGCTCGTATACCCTTTACAGGTTAAATTTTTAATATTAAAAATTTAAAATTAAATAAAATATTTTCAAATAATAAAACCAATCGTTGCGTTTGTTTGATCATCACTCTTAATGAATTTATAAAATTGAATGTGTTTTTATGAATAAAATAATGTGGGTAAAATTGTTAAGAGAGGGTATTTCATAGCTCGCATGTTTTAGCTCCGCAAGCAACGAGCAGAGCCAGTCGACTGAAGCGGCCTCAAAAATAAAATCCCTTCGCTCGAAGCGTCCACTAGAATAATATTGCCAGAACGGTAAAATTTCCCAGTGGACACTTCGCAAAGCATTTTGGCTGACACATTGGCCGTGTTCACCAGAACAAATCGACAACAGAAAATCGATGAAATTTGCATGATTATTCTGGTGAAATGCAGTGATTAGCAATCATGAATTCAAATTTTGTGATTTATGATGACTGAAAATTCATCACCAAAATAGTACGCTGAAATTCTGTGATTGTGATGCTTTGTTATCGAACAAACAAAATACATGATTACTGATTGATTAGTTCTGGTGAACGCGGCCATTCATTTGTATGGGATGGGAACTCTATATGTTATTTGCTTAAAGGCAGTTCCCACGAGCCGTTTTTCACCGACACTTTTTGTCAAAAAACTGTCGGTGTCGTGTGAACACACAATATTTTAACGGTGTAGAGAGACAGAGCGCACACACGCAACAACGAAAAATGTTCAGTCTGTCTCGCTCATTTTCGTTTCTGTGTGTCAGCATGCGCACGCTTCTTAGTGTGCGTGAAATGTAAACATACGGGCTCGATCACCCGTTGCAACATACCCTGTTTTAAATACAAACACTTTTTCTCCTTATATTATTTTTTTTATTATTCAATAATTTGGTTGTTAATTAATAAATACGCTGAAAAATAAATAAGCGAATTGTTAAATAATGAAAAAGGCAAAGGTAATGAGAAAAAATGTTTGTATTTAAAATAGGGTATGTTCCAAACGGTGATCGCACCCGCCGTTGCTTGTGTGCGCTCTCTCTCTGCTATGCTCAGCCGCTCTGTGTTTTTGTTGACAAGAGCGTTCGGCTTTTGCCGAAGTCACTGGGGTTCCACGGCATACAAAGCGTGTGCGCTCAAAAAAACGTGAGTTTGACGCCTCTATGTATTGTTTGCTTAGTGGTAGTACGCTCTAGCTGAAAACATTTTGGCCGCTCGAAATGTTCGATGTTTTGAAGTCCGGCCCTACAAACTTTAGTGTAACAGCATAATACCAAAAATCACTAAAAAGTTGAGAGATTGTTGGTCTTATATTGCTGTGGTCACACTGTTCGTCAGCTGTGCACAACAAACAAATAAATAACCTTGATAACAACAAAAAAAGGAAATGGATCAAATGGATAGGATTAGAGCAGTAGCAGCGACTAATATCCTTATCATTAAATTAAAAATTATTAATTATAAAAATCCCATAAAAATATTTATTTTCGGTCAAACCCCACTATATTTTCCTCTGTAGCACCTCCTTAATCAGTCTAAATCGTTTTTTGTGTTTAAGGAGCTCAATTCGGCTATTATTTTGCATCTTGTTTGGTCGCCATTTGTGTTCAAGAAGATTTCGACTAGTCGAAACACTGATTCAATCGATGTTATGAAAAGTCAAAATAAAGCTGTCATCTGTTGACCAAACAGTGTTGTAAAACGCCATAAAATATTCTGAGCTGCCCATACAGCGTACATAGGTTTAGAAATGGCCTTTCAAAAACATTTCGAGCATGTTTGCAACCCTTTTTTTTATATGGAGTTTTGGCCTTGCAAAAATTTTTTCGTTTAGAGCGTACTATGCTTTACAGCTTACTGTGCTTAAAACTATACAAAATAACTGATTATGTACAGGTGAAAGAAGTGCCAGTTCGAAGAAAAAAGTGTAATTGCACCAAGAGGAAAAAAGAGCCAGTTTAGCGCAAAAACGACAATTGTGGCAGCCGTGGTTGACGTACATCGAAAAAGGAACAAGTGAACACCTTCACAAAATTGGCATTGTTCTTTGCTTCCCAAATTTGGCAACACTGACAAAATCATAACGATAATAATAGTTATCGATATTTTCTGTTCAATGTAACTGTTGATGCTGCCATTTTTATATGATCTTTGCGCCAAGCTCAATGAAAAACTGGCTAAAATGTCGAATGAAAGCTTTCCGCGTGTTAATGGCTACATTGCTAATTTGCTCACATATAAAAAAGATCTACGCCATACATTTGTGAAACTTGAATGTGTTTTAAAAGAAAAGGATGAAATGAATCATGCTAAGATCCGTAAATGAACCGTTATACATTATGCTCTAACATTGTCATACATGTTTGCATCTGTTTTCAGAAATTCAAAATGATGTACACAACTTGCGTGTTGATCTAATGCTAATCCGCCAGGCTGCCAACACACTTCAAGAGGAAAGAGAGGAGACCAACAATTGTATGCACATTTTCGAGACTTCCTACAGTCATCTCCTTGAAATTATCGGCCTCCTCGGCGATGACAGGATTAAAAACATGTTGCGCTTTACAATTTTGAGCAAGCAGAACGAAGTGCAGGATAAGCTGAATTCAATAGAGGAGCTGCAAAAAAACGATTTGGAGTGCAAAGCTGCCATGGAACGTCGTAGAATCGGTATGTAATACAATATGCATACATACAGTTTGTCAAGTAATTGTTTGCAAAGCCTTAAAAGTGTAATATTTTGACTTAAATTAAGAAAGTAATAGCTTATTATATATATTTGGAAAGGTCATTTAATTTTCGTTCGAATGATGCAAAAATTTCCTTAACCCATTGAGTACCCATTGAGTATTTTGAATTTTTGCAAAAGGCTACTTTTTCAACTTTTTTCCTCGATTTTTTCCAAAAAATATTTTAAAACAAAAAAATTCTTAGAACAATTCTAAGAGTAATTTTATGAAAATCCTAAAAATGACCATTTTAACCCATTTTTCCTCATTTTCATGCAAAAAGTGCCTTTTTTTCAGTTTTCAAAAAATTATAAAAAATACTAGCAAAAAAATTTTTGAAAACATTTTTTTGCAGTTACTCTTAGAATTGTTCTAAGAATTTTTTTGCATTAAAATATTTTTGGAAAAAATCGAGGAAAAAAGTTGAAAAAGTAGCCTTTTGCAAAAATTCAAAATACTCAATGGGTTAAGGAAATTTTTGCATCATTCGAACGAAAATTAAATGACCTTTCCAAATATATATAATAAGCTATTACTTTCTTATTTTAAGTCAAAATATTACATTTTTAAGGCTTTGCAAACAATTACTTGACAAACTGTATGTATGTATGTACATAAGCATACAAATGCGTCGGCAGGGGGTGGGGTCATGGCCGTGCCTACATTCATAACTACATTATTTAGCTTTCGAAATCCAACCAGAGTAGTTTTTAAGACTAAATACAAGGGGCTATTCTAAACGAATTTTCCAAAATTCCCAGGAAACTTATTTTATAATTTTTTATGTTTAACTACACATGTATCATTAAATAAATGAATGTGAAAGCGTAAAAAAAAAATATTTTGGTCCCCCTTATTGAAAAGCTGCCGACGCCCTTGTATGCATATGTACATACAATCGTCGGATAAAGTATTTTGACAAAACTAAGGTTAAATCTTTGCGCAATTCGAACTTACTTAATGTTAAGTTTGGCATTAATGGAAAGGTCATTAAAATTCCGTTTGAATGATACAAAACTATTCTTAACCCATTAAGTACCCATTGAAAATTTTGAATTTTTGTAAAAGTCTACTGATTTCCTTGATTTTTCACAAAAAATATTTTGATGCAAAAAAATTCTTCAAACAATTCTAAGAGTGACTAAAAAAAAGAATTCTCTAAAATCTCTTCGCTAGTATTTTTTATAATCTTTTAAAAATTCAAAATTTTCAATGGGTACTTAATGGGTTAAGGAAAGTTTTGTATCATTCAAACGAAATTTTAATGACCTTTCCATTGATGCCAAACTTAACATAAAGTAAGTTCGAATAACGTGAAGATTTAACTTTTGTTTTGTCAAAATACTTTATCCGACGACTGTATGTATGCATGTTGTATATGTTTTTGTACTTGTACATTTGCATTATAATGGTCTACCGGTTCCTTTAGTGAAGGAATTTCGTAAATGCCAGTTATTCCTCAAAGAGGCTGAAGAAGAATGTTTGAACATTAAACTGGAAAATCAACAACTTCATCACCAGTGGAAAATAAAAATAGAGCGAGCCACACAACAGCGCAACAAGAAGATAGTCTCATTAGTTGAGCTATGCAAGCATATCACCGATAAGCACGCAGTAAGTTTCTTCCACACAATATTATTCATTTATCGATCAGTACATGTGTAACACCGTCTTTACAATAGATTTTACAATGTAAAGTACCCAACACGTACATATCATCAATGCACAGAAGAGGACATACCAACAGGAGCAAAGCTTTGCGTGGCAAAAATGGTCCGTTAGCTTTGCAATCGGCACTGGAATTTATTAAAAAATATCCTGAAGATCATTGCGGCGTTGAGGAAAAGTTAAACGTTGAGAATAACATCAAAGATATGACTCCACCGCTACGTTCCATATTAGTGGGTAATCGACCTCAGGAGGGCAGTAACGAAACTATAAGCCCTACAAAGCAGGTGCACTTTGCTCCACTGCCGATTCCAATACACGTGGACGAGTCTTCTAATACGTCTTTTGAAAACATCCAAAAAATTGATCAACACCCACTAACTCCTAATACACTTATTCCACAATCTTCAGAGTTGGACAAAGATAATATGCCGATTGTCAATGTCTTGCCTGAGCGGGCTATTATACAAAGAGTCGAAGTGTTGCCACGACTGAATTTTCCGTTAGAAAATGGTTCTAATGCATTTTCCGCTCCGGACTATACAAACAATTCTATGACCAAACTTAGCTTTGCAAACTTTTTCCCGTCAAATGAATCCATGCAAGGAGATTCTATCGAAAAGATTGAAGACGCTGGACGTCAATCGACAGATTCTGAAAGTAATGTCAACGATTCAAATACTTTAAATTTTTCAACACAAACAGGTGTTGGAAATGAAAATTTTTTTTTTAATTTTTGTGATGAAAACAGCACAGATCCACGAGACAGTGGTCGTTCCTATGAACTCTAAGATGGTCATTTAAAACCTATTATCAATAAATCCGAACATTTATATTTATTCCTAATACCTTGGAAGGAAGTTGTACTATATTTTAAGTTTTATTGATCATTTAACCGTACTCGAATATTTCTAGTTTTTTAAGTTAAGTTGTTAGCCAACAGTACAATGATCTTTATTATTTTTTATTTTAAAAGACAGAGAGAGAAAAGTATAAAATAAAAGGCAATACGTCAATCGATAGATGATTCGGAAAATAGTGCGAACGATTCAAATACTTTTAATTTTACAACACCTACAGATGATATGGCCATTTGACACATATTAACAATTGATCCAGACATTTGTATTCATGCCTAATACCTAGCAAGGATGTTTTACTATATTTTAAGTTTTATTGAACATTTTACCATAGTTGTGTATTTGAGGATATTAAAATTAAGTTATTAAGCAACAGTACGACGATCCTTATTATTATTTATTTTAAGAGACAAAGAAAGGTTTAAATAAAAATGCAGGTTTAACTTATCAAAGCTAAATGTGAAACATATGGACGCTGGAAAAATAAAAAGTATTTTTTATAACGCATAGTGTTAGATTATGGTAATGCAAAACCCAAAAAAAAACCTCTACGAGGTAAAAGTCTAGTGACGAAAACATTTTCATGCCCCAAAATTTCTGATATCCAATTTTGTGACGAATAATATTAAGTTTTACACATAAATTATTTAAAACAAAATTTTTGCACTCGGCACATTGCTCTAAAATGTCTCAATTCTTCAGACCAAATAAAACTCACTGTTTTGCGCAGTGCCGAATGCAAAAATTTTGTTTAAAATAATTTATGTGTAAAACTTAATATTATTCGTCACAAAATTGGATATCAGAAATTTTGGGGCATGAAAATGTTTTCGTCACTAGACTTTTACCTCGTAAAGAAGTTTTTTTTATGGGATATCAGAAATTTTTGAATAAGACATCAGAAATTTTAAAATTGCAATATTTGATGTGATTTGATGTGTAGATTTTTCTTAAATTGTCAAAATGTGGGAAAAAATACCTTATTTAACCTGTAACTGTTTACTCTTATAATTAAAAAAAAAACGTTTAAGGTATGCCTAAGAGCTCTTCGAAATACCTTTTCAACGATATATAGATCGCATCTGTAGCTTCTATCATTTGGATGCTATGGCGGCTTAAATTTTAGCGGTTTTTAGCGATTTCCCGCTAAACTAGCGATTTTTCGAAAAAGTAGAACAAGCGATTCTATATTTTTGATTATAAAATGATTTATCTGCCGCAAAAAGAATTCACCACTTGCAAGCAGTTTATTTCCGCATTACGCTGCAAGCAGTGTATATACTGCATATTTACATGCAGTAGTGTGAAGGTAAAAGGTATATTCAGTTAATAGGTAATATCTTGTCCAAACGAATTTTGACAGATGTGTTATATGTCAAAAAACGCGGAATCTAATTGCCTATAATATATAACATATTTTAAAGTGATTTCATGTGTAGATTTTTCTTAATTTCTTATTTCACCTGTAGCTGTTTACCTTTTTACTTAAAAAAAAAACTTTGAAGGTATGCCTAAGAGCCCTTCGAAATACCTTTTCAACGATATATAGATCGCATCTGTAGCTTCTATAGTTTGGATGCTATGGGGGTTTTTCAATTTAATTCAATTTTAGCGGTTTTTAGCGATTTCCCGCTAAACTAGCGATTTTTCGAAAAAGTCGTAGAACAAACGTTTCTTAATTTTTGAGCGGGAACAAGTCCTCATTCAAACTTTTAAGCTAAATCAACGATTTGATCCAAACAAACAAACAAACAGACTGACTTTTCATCTCGTTTTGAGAAGGGCACCAAAAATTTCAAAATTAATTATCTTCTGAACCAGTGATCGGATTTTGATGATCAAGGTGTCATTCGACGCGTATTTTTGATTAGAATAGTTAAAAATAAAAAAAAAATTAATTTTTACCTCAATCGGAGTATGATAACCCGTGCCGACTTGGATCGGAAAATTTAAAAATTATATGGGACAAAAAAAAATTTTTTTTTTATATCTTTAAATTTTTTTTTTTTATTTTGTTCATTAGGTCCTAAAGAACTCAAAAAAATTGTAGCCGATTGTAGCCGCACTTCAGCGCAAACGAAGAGACAGGAACCGTAACCCTCTTGTTTTATGTACTAAACAGAAGTTTATTTAATTTTGTCAGAAAATTATTGTGTACAATTTACAAAAATAAATATTTGATTCGTAAAGAACTGTTTAAAAATTGGTATAAGAAGTTTTGGGAGTTTAGTGCATGCTTTCGTTACTCAATGAATATCTCGCTTATCAGCTATTAAATGATATGTAATGGTCTTTTTACGTGAGCTAGTTTATTTTCCAACTTTTTTGCGGTTTTCAGAGTATAATTATTTCAGAGTATTATTAGTAAAAATTTATTTTGTTTTATTCCATATATATGATATAAAAAGAACATTAAGCATTCGATTCATAATTCATCTTCTTAGTTTAAAAAAGAAAAGAACAATAATATCTTAATGAATAGCCTTGATTTTGTTATTTCATTTTTATGTTTGGGCTCGAAGCAGGTAAGACAGCACGATTTGCACCTTAAATAATGAAATTATAGATTAATAGGCAGTTCCTCTTAAACCTGCTCTGCTTCGAAGTCCCAATCATCAGTCGCTCTCTTCCATAAATAGTGACTTGTTGGAGCGCGCATTGACCATATCTGACGAAAAAGACGCCGGACTGGGTTCCTGACGCGCCTCACGGTATTTGCTAAAAAGGCCACGCATTTTGTTAAGCGGCGTTTGGAATGACTGTGAAACAGTGGTTGCAGCAACTGTTGCTAATGGTGGCATTGGTGACGAGGTATTCATTGGCTCCAATAGCGGCGCGCTCTTCTCTGGCAGGCGTGTCGGTTTCGGAGGCGTCGATGGTGCTACAGAGTGACGACGTGCTGCCACTACGTTCAGTTTTGGCGTAGCAAAAAGTCGTTTTGGATGCACAAGCGAAACGCTATCGGCTACAATACTACTGGCATTACTATTTACAGCAGCAACGCTGCTGGGGGACTTAGGAGTGGTGCCAATGGCGAGATACGATGACGACTTGTGTGTTTTCTGCACACTTTTCGGTGATGGAAAGCTGAAAACGATAAATATGTTTTAGAATGTTTTTTTCAAATGTAATATTAACAAAACAGAAAAATTATCTTCGACACGCCGAAATTTAATATCCTTGCAAAAATATAAATAATTCAGAACATTGAACGATTATTGCCCAGTTTCTATCAGGATGACGCTCTGTCATACGGTCAGAATGCATTAATTGCCCACGACAAAGTGCTAATTTTAATACATATAAAAGCATAAACGATGTGTGCTCATACTATACATAAGCAAAATACATTCTCCAATTTGGCAAAAACGAGAAAAAGAAATTTCAATAATGGAAAGACAGTTCAACGGACCATCTTAATTGCTTTGTGGCTTTCGTTTCAACTACCTTTTGGATTTTAAGCATTAAAGAAAAATATATTTTTTAAGGTTTAGATAAATAAAAACGATCGAATCCTTTTAAAAATAAATTGGCCGATTTTAAAGTTATTCTGTTCCTCTGCGTGAAATAAGCAGTGTGGCACTATTGCTAAAGAGCTCGCCCTTTTTGCGGATGTAACGTAAGCGACATTTTCCTGAAATTTGTTTTTTAATGTAAATGTGTTCATTAGGGTTGGTAAATTGTTTTCACTACCAAGCGGTTGTCAATATCGTAATCTACGAAAAATTCAAAGAAGGTTTGCCCAAGAAACCATGGGTCTAAAATCAAATTCGGTCTTCCGATTTTTAACGAGAAACTTTTCGTATCTTTTTGTCATTTTAAACACGCATAGATACCGAAGCGAGTGCTTAAAAAGGATTTTGTTTCACTTAAAAGTTTTTCAAAAAATTTAGAAATTTTTTAAAGCGTAAAATTTAAACGAAAAAGTAAAATTTTAAACGATAAATAACAATTATTCATTATTTGGTAAGAAAATCTATGAACTTAAATAATTGTATATAATGGCTAAAATGCAAAAATGAGTCGTAAAGATGAATATTGACATATTTCTCGCTGTCGCAAAGTAATTATAAGTGAATGATTTTTTGATTAAAAAAAAAAAATAATTATTATTATTTGCAGTCCCTATTTTTTTGAATAATAGGATACATATTCAAGCTTTTAAATATAAAAATAAAATGGGTTGACGGTGGTGTGTTTGTTCATGGCCGAGCCTAACCAATTAAACCTCCTTTAGCCTCTTGCTTTCATTAATTCTTGTAAAACAAAGAGTATTTTCAATGGCCAAAAAAGTGGGCAAAGCAGTCGTCGGAGTGTTGGGAACATTGGGAAATTTAAACTTAGTTTAATTTTCTATTATTTAAGATAAAAACAATTTTTTAAAGGATATTTAATACATATTTAAAACTTTTGGAGTAAAAATATGTGTAAAAAGTGTAACGTCCGCAACAGAAAAATTTAAAATTTTTATTTATTGAGACATCATTATTTTTTAAGCTGGATTGATATGGTCATATTTGCTAGCAAATGTGAAATGTCGCTTTTAGAATTGTTTGAAGAATTTTTTTGCATCAAAAAATGGTTGAAGCCCGAGGAAAAAAGTTTTAAAAGTAAACGTTTACAAAAATTCTAATTTTTAGTGGGTTAAGGAAAGTTTTGTATCATTCAAACGGAATTTAAATGACTTTTCCATTGATGCCAATATGTTAATGATAACGGCGCAAATTAGCCCCCAAATCTCAAAATGCTTGCTGATACATACACTAGTCGGCATATTTATTTTGACAACATTTAAAGTTAAATATATCCATAATTTGATCCTACTTTATGTACATTTTGGCATCAATGGAAAGGTCATTTCAATTCCGTTTGAATGATACAAAAGTTTTCTTAGCCCATTAAGTACCCATTGAGAATTTTGAATTTTAAAAAACGTCAATTTTAAAACTTTTTTCCTCGATTTTTTTCAAAAAATTTTTTGATGCAAAAAAATTCTTCATACAATTCTAATAGTGACTGCAAAAACAATTTTTCAAAAATCTCTTTGCTAGTATTTTTTATAATTTTTTGAAAACTGCAAAAATGACACTTTTTGTATGAAAAGTAGGAAAAAGGGGTTAAAATAGTCATATTTTGCAGTTTTCAAAAAATTATAAAAAATACTAGCAAAGAGATTTTTGAAAAATTGTTTTTGCAGTCACTATTAGAATTGTATGAAGATTTTTTTTGCATCAAAAAATTTTTTTAAAAAAATCGAGGATAAAAGTTTTAAAATTGACGTTTTTTAAAATTCAAAATTCTCAATGGGTACTTAATGGGTTAAGAAAACTTTTGTATCATTCAAACGGAATTGAAATGACCTTTCCATTAATGCCAAAATGTACATGAAGTAGGATCAAATTATGGATATATTTAACTTTAAATGTTGTCAAAATAAATATGCCGACTAGTGTATGTTCGCCAGTGTAAGTCTTCTTTAGCTTCTTTAGCACAGACGAACAAAATATCGTTTGTTGCATCTATTCCTGTGAAAAGCTGCGAGCAAGATGCGGCATTAAGTTTATACATATATTGCCACTCATTCATCTGTCAGCCCAATTTACCAATTGGGATTGTTGTGCGGAACCAAAAACACTGGATTAAATCAATAAAAATATCGTTTTACTACTCTAGCGGTTTTTTTTCGGCTATATCTAGCTTTTTCCAAAGGCTAGTTTAGATTTTTCATGACCCGAAGAGTTGGCAGCACTGCTGGCAGCTGCTGCGAACGCACGATTTGAATCAGCGCACAGCTTGCCTTCAATGAGAGGACAGTCTAAGTCGCTTGATTTTTCAAGTTGTCTTTGCTTCTGCGATAATACCTTGTGTAATAATGCGGTCGGTATTTTCGTACTCCAAATGACACACAAACTTATGCTTCTTAACTTAAAACTTTATATAGCATGCAACTACCTGGTCACACACCAAGAATTGTGGCTTGCAATAAAAATTCTATTTAAACATATTTTTGAATATCAAATAGAGTTGCTCAGCTAATTCTTTTAGTACATAAAGTAAGCCAAGCGCTTCTTGCTGCGGCTGACTTTGCTCTGTTTGTTGAGCTTCTGTTTCGTGTGTGTATTAGTGAATCGAACAGCTGATAAACACGCGTGCGAGACAGCCAAAAAATTTTAAAAATTTATAATTCTAAAATAAACCGCTACTAGGCTCGAAGTACGACAACTTCAAGAACAGTACAATGTCACAGTTTCCGTCTGGTGAACAATATTACTGGAAAGACAAATTGACCTACACAGAAGATAATGTGTTGGTAAAGAAGCTGTTCTTTTTTGTGGACACTCCAAATGAACTGGGACATCAGCAGTTTCAAAAGTATTTCGAGGAACATGGATGCGTTGAACGCTTGGATCTGTATTTGAGTGAGAATGGAACACGAACTGGATACGTTGCCTTTGCAAATCCTTGTGATGCTGCCAAAGTGTTGCGGGCCATGTATCACTATGTCAGTGAATGCCGTATTAATGTGCGTCCCAGTTATAGCTGGCACCAACCAGATGCCGAGAAAATGCCGCAGAGACCGGAAAATGTGGACCCCAATGAGCCACCAGCTGCAATTATGAAACTGAACGATCATTGCCTAGAGCATATATTCAGTCCACTATCACTAGCGGATCGCATTCACTTTGCACGCACCTGTTTTCGTTTTCGTAACATCTATGAGGGAATGTCGCCATTTCTCGATAAAACCATCAATATTGAGTTATTTGCGCCAATGACTGCGTGGGAATTACGTGATTTTTTTCAACTTTCCGGGCGCAATATAAAGAAAATCGAAGGTACTATACCACGACGTCACTATAACCACGTCTGCTCCTTTCTTGGAATGCATTGCATTAATTTGCAGTCAATGAGAATCAGGAACAACTGTTTTATGGACTTTAATTCAATATCTAAATTGTTTGCAAATCAGAATTGTCTACAAAATCTGGATTTGGAAGGTGACAACAATATCATTGATAAGCATTTGCAAGCGCTCAAGCATTTGAAGCAACTTAAGAAACTGGATCTATCCAACAACTTCAACTTGACTGGACAGTATTTGAATTGTTTGCCAAATTCCATTGAGTCGCTGAGCCTAAATGGCTGTATTAAATTGAAGCTGAAATTGGTGAACGAAATGTTAAGCAGGCTGCCGCTTATTGATTTTGACATTAGCTCACATACCCAGCAGCTTTTTAACGAAAATTGCTGTAAATCGTTGGAGGTCCTCGCCATTCAATATGACTATAAAAGGCTTGCTGATCATGAACAAATTGCAAGGCTGCCAAACCTTAAGAAACTAACATTGATAATCAAATCTAGGGAGATATCTCTTCAGCTATTCACATGGCTGGTGGAGCATAAATCCAAGCAGATGGAATATTTTGAAATATCAGATGCAAACTGTCTCAATGACGAGATCCTTTGCGAAATAGGAAAACTGACCGCATTGCATACACTAAATTTGCCTGGCGTCAACGTGATCCCCGATCGTGGATTAGAAGCCCTATTTACTTTGCAAGACTTGAAAGAAATCAATATCAGTTATAATAAAAAAATCACTAACAATGGTGTGCTTCGATTGATACTTGCTTGCCCCAAACTGAAAGTTTTATATCTGTTTGGTTGCAAACAACTGACGGTCAAGCTTCTTCATGATATTAATTGGAAGCTACAAACAAATCAATCTCATCGTCCACTTCCTATTAAACTTTACGTGATCTCCGGCATAACGCAATCAATTTACACTACTGTATGCGAATGTGGCTGCCAAGAATATAATAGTTGTTGACTACATCATGAGAAAACTACGACTATCTTAAAATTACAAGAACGCTAAACCATTTATTTTTAGTTTTTTGTCATCATATAAAAAAAAACAATATTGTTATGTATATATTATTATATTAAAATATATTATGATTACATATTTAATATCTTTATATTATTATTTAAAAAATGTATCAAGGCCGATCTATTACGACACCTACACTGAAAAATACATAATAAAATGCGTCGAATATCGAATACTTGTAAAAGCACTGAAAAAAGTCAATTATCTCCTTATTATTACAAGAAACTTCTTCAATTTAAACTTAAAAATAGGCCTCGAAGAAACCCAAACATAAAAAAAAGGATGGAGACGTTGTCCAACAATGTTTGCAAACAGCTGAGGGGCCTCGAAGAATATCGAACTGTTTAGAGTTTCGCTTTGTATATAAAACTAGTCGGCATATTTATTTTGACAACATTTAAAATTAATTCTACTCATAATTTGAACCTACTTCACGTACATTTTGGCATCAATGGAAAGGTCATTTCAATTCTGTTTGAATGATACAAAACTTTTCTTAGCCCATTAAGTACCCATTGAAAATTTTGAATTTAAAAAAACGTAAATTTTAAAACTTTTTTCCTCGATTTTTTTCAAAAAATTTTTTGATGCAAAAAAATTCTTCAAACAAATCTAATAGTGACTGAAAAAACAATTTTTCAAAAATCTCTTTGCTAGTATTTTTTATAATTTTTTGAAAACTGCAAAAATTACACTTTTTGTTTGGAAAGTAGGAAAAAGGGGTTAAAAGAGTCATTTTCCCTATGATTCCTATGATCTCTAAGATGGTCATTTAAAACCTACTATCAATAAATCCGAACATTTATATTTATTCCAAATATCTTGCAAGGAAGTTGTACTATATTTTAAGTTTTATTGATCATTTAACCGTACACGAATTTTTCTAGTTTTTTAAGTTAAGTTGTTAACCAATAGTACAATGATCTTTATTATTTTTTATTTTAAAAGACGGAGAGAGAAAGGTATAAATTAAAACGCAAGACGTCAATCGATAGATGATTCGGGAAATAATGCGAACGATTCAAATACTTTCAATTTTGAAACACCTACAGATGATATGGCCATTTGACACATATTAACAATTAATCCAGACATTTGTATTCATGCCTAATACCTAGCAAGGTAGTTTTACTTTATTTTAAGTTTTATTGAATATTTTACCATAATTGTGTATTTGAGGATATTAAAGTTAAGTTATTAAGCAACAGTACGATGATCCTTATTTTATTTATTTTAAGAGACAAAGAAAAGTATAAATAAAAAAGCAGATTTAGCTTATCAAAGCTAAATGTAAAACATATGGACGCTGGAAAAATAAAAAATATTTTTTTTAACGCATAGTGTTAGATTATGGTAATACAAAAAAAACAATATGGATCGATCAGTCTAAAATCACCGCATAGTATGAACAACTTTTTTGGTTTTCGAGATATCTCAACCAATCTTACAGGATTGTCATTTCGTGACAGAATTTGGTTCAAGTCGACCCCCAATGTCATACACGTGACATGAAAACAATCAGACGAAAATCGAGCTCCAGTGTGAAAATCTTCCTTGTAAGAAACTGTACCAGGTTTCTAAAAAAAATTTTAATACTGAGAAACAAGTTAAAATTGGATGCTATGTTTTCTGGCCATTTTCAAGATTTTTTTAGGACATTGTACTCATCCACAGTTAAAGCGCACAAATACCTGTTTTAGCCTTTTGTAAGCCTTTGTGGTATCCTATTTAAAATTTAATTTCAATTGAGAAATTCTTTCCATTTAGAATCTTAATTTTAGATTATGCAAATAGCAGTTCTGCAATTCTTAATTGAAAAGAAATATTGAAAGGTAAATGTGGCTACAACTCTGAGGTGCCGCAAAAGTACATGTGTTTTTCTATTTTCTTAGTTTCGGCACCTTGGGCTTACATTTCCGACTTAATTGTACTGTGAAACCTAAGAACTGTAAAAAAATCTATGCCCAAAGCTCTGCTTTCAATTGTACTTTTCCAATTGACACAACGAGTTCGACATAGCACAATATTAGTTGCTTAATATTTTCTTCATTAAAGTATATCAAAACTGCCGTCGATATGCATATTTTAAATACAAAGAAAATATGTATTTATTTTACTAAGTCTGTTGAAGTTATCTGGCAATCTGAAAAATTTGACATTTACATTTTGAAATAGTCAGATATCTAGCGAATACTTAAGCTTCATATTTGTTATAACAAAATTGCCAGGGGTATCTACATACTTAATAAAATGTCAACTGTGTTGCTGGCTGCAACGATGGGTATAATGGTTTTGTGAAATGCATGCAAGTGCAACAGGTAGAAGGAAGCGTGGCAGACCCAACAGGTATCAAAAGTCGACTCAAATTGCCCTGTTCGTCTCTCTGTCCGTCTGTTCATGTCCGTCTGAACGCGTCGATCTCAGAGACTATAAGAGCTGGAGACTTTAAATTTGCTATGTAGTTTCCTAGATGCCAGACGCAGGTCAAGTTTGTTTTTAGATTTGGATCGGACCATTATATCATACAGGTGCCATAGGCACGATCGAATATCATAGCCTAGTACGAAAAACTTTTTGTTTTTAATATATCTCAACATATCTGTCAGAATATGCATCTGGTGTTCTTATATATCCTGACCAAAATTGTTTGAAATCGGTCCACAACATCATATACATAGCTGCCATAGGAACGACTGGTTGAATATTAAGATTAAGTATGAACATCTTTTTTATTTCTGGAGTTATCGCAACTTAACTCGCAGATTGTGAATTATCGTTGGTATTATACACCCTAATAAAATTTGCTTCAATTAAGTTTCCTGTATCATACAGCTGTCATAGGAACGATTGGTCTAAAATTGAATGCAGCGTTCTGCAAGGGAAACGCACTTCAACGCGAACGAAGAGACAGGAACCGTAACCCTCTTGTTTTATGTACTAAACAGTAGTTTATTTAATTTTGTCAGAAAATTAGTACGTACAATTTATGGAATTAAATATTTGGTTCGTAAAAAACTGTTTAAAAATTGGTATAAGAAGTTTTGGGAGTTTAATGCATGCTTTCGTTACTCAATGAATATCTCGCTTATCAGCTATTATATGATATGTAATGGTCTTTTTACGAAAGCTAGTTTATTTTCCAACTTTTTTGCGGTTTTCAGAGTATAATTATTTCAGAGTATTAGTAAAAATTCATTTTGTTTTATTCCATATATATGATATAAAAAGAACATTAAGCATTCGATTCATAATTCATCTTCTTAGTTTAAAAAAGAAAAGAACAATAATATCTTAATAAATAGCCTTGATTTTGTTATTTCATTTTTATGTCTGGGCTCGAAGCAGGTAGGACAGCACGATTTGCACCTTAAATAATGAAATTATAGATTAATAGGCAGTTCCTCTTAAACCTGCTCTGCTTCGAAGTCCCAATCATCAGTCGCTCTCTTCCATAAATAGTGACTTGTTGGAGCGCGCATTGACCATATCTGACGAAAAAGACGCCGGACTGGGTTCCTGACGCGCCTCACGGTATTTGCTAAAAAGGCCACGCATTTTGTTAAGCGGCGTTTGGAATGACTGTGAAACAGTGGTTGCAGCAACTGTTGCTAATGGTGGCATTGGTGACGAGGTATTCATTGGCTCCAATAGCGGCGTGCTCTTCTCTGGTAGGCGTGTCGGTTTTGGAGGCGTCGATGGTGCTGCAGACGGACGACGTGCTGCCACTACATTCAGTTTTGGCGTAGCAAAAAGTCGTTTTGGATGCACAAGCGAAACGCTATCGGCTACAATACTACTGGCATTACTATTTACAGCAGCAACGCTGCTGGGGGACTTAGGAGTGGTGCCAATGGCGAGATACGATGACGACTTGTGTGTTTTCTGCACACTTTTCGGTGATGGGAAGCTGTAAACGATAAATATGTTTTATAATGTTTTTTTCAAATGTAATATTAACAAAACAGAAAAATTATTTTCGGCACGCCGAAATTTAATATTCTTGCAAAAATATCAATAATTCAGAACATTGAACGATTATTGTCGAGTTTCTATCATCAGGATGACGCTCTTTGTCATACGGTCAAAATGCATAAATTGCCCACGACAAAGGGCCAATTTTAATTTCAAGAAACATTATCCAATTTGGCAAAAACGAAAAAAGGAAATTTTTTTAGAATGGAAAGACAGTTCAACGAATTATCTTCATTGCTTTGTGGATTTCGTTTCAAACTACCTTTTGGATTTTAAGCGTTATATAAAAATATATTTTTTAATGTTTAGATAAATAAAAACGATCGAAACCTTTAAAAAATAGTTTGGCCGATTTTAAAGTTATTATGTTCCTCTGCGTGAAATAAGCAGTGTGGCACTGTTGCTAAAGAGCTCGCCCTTTTTGCGGATGTAACGTAAGCGACATTTTCCTGAAATTTGTTTTTTAATGTAAATGTGTTCATTAGGGTGGGTAAATTTTTTTCACTACCAAGCGGTTGTCAATATCGTAATCTACGAAAAATTCTAAGAAGGTTTGCCCAAGAAACCATGGGTCTAAAATCAAATTTGAGCTTCCGATTTTTAACGAGAAACTTTTCGTATCTTTTTGTCATTTTAAACACGCATAGATACCTAAGCGAGAATTTTTCGTAGATTACGATTTCAACAACCGCTTGGTGCACTTGTTTTAGTCCATACAAATTGACCCATTCTAGTGCTCATAAATACCAACAGCATCTACACCCAAAATATTAAACTTTCATTGTATATATTTACAGAGATATTCGACTGTCAATTATAACGTAAGCGACCAACGACACGAATAAATCCACTTGACGAAATCTAAAACTCTCTTCTGTAAAATTTGCTTTTTGTCGCTAAAGTTATATCCGCAAAAAGGGCTTCATATATTCCTTTGTACAGTGTACATAAAAAGATGCTACATACAGATCCATTTCAGCTGTGGAAAAGTTTTCCATTGCTGTTCGCCAGGCATGCACAAAGGGTAGCGTTTCCTTTTCAATCTTCACATGAAAAATAGCATTCAAAACGTCCAAATCGCGTTTTGTAGGCTCCTTTCTGAAAGCAAATTCTCGATTCATTAGACGAAGGATTATTTTTGCACATGTTGTTAACAAACCCGAAAATAAAGAGCTCGTAACGGGGCTCCAAGTCACAAGACAACCTTGGCGAGCGGCTCTCCGGCGGTGTAAGAAATATATCTTCATCCTCGCTACTGTCACCACCGCCACACTCATACTGTTCATTAATGAAAGCACAAATAATAAAAGGTGTAATGAAAATATACTGCTTAGTTTACTTACAAAAAACATTTCATCGTCACTATCAATATCATCATCATCACTGTGAGTTTCGCTACTGCGATGGGCGCTTGGCTTAGCGGCTGGATTAACGACCGCAACGTTTGACGCAACGGAGTCGCGCAAAGTGGTTGCAGTCGCTGTCAGAGTTGTGGTAGCGTTACTAATATCTTGCAGCTGAGCTCGCAAAGATTCAGTGCGCTTACGACGGCTCGTTTTACGGCTAAGATTTGCTTCCCAGAGACAGGCGCAGCCCTGCTCCATCTGCCATGCAGCCGAGCACAATTCCTCGGTCTTAAGTGCATCTGGCAGCTGGACAGTTGGCGCCTGTTCTAACATTAGAAGCATGCTAGCGCACACACAGTGCAAATGCTCTCGGCGATCGCCATTCAGCTGTAGCAATTTACGCAGCATTTGCATTAGCTGGTATCGCAGTGCGTCGCTGACTTCCATAGAGTGGGCAATATAGCTAGCCACGAGGTGAGCTATACGTGAGTGAACTTTGCTAAAATCTACAGTAAAGAAGCGTGTATCATCCTTAAAGCTTACAATAAGAGATTTCAGTCTTTTCAGCTCGGAAAGCAATGTATCATTAATGGATACCATGTTGCTAATATTGTTGATAAGGGTTTTAGTGATGCGCTTTGCAAAAACTTGAAGCGACTTCTCCACGCATGTATAGGGTGTCATCACTTGCGTAATGGCGCCACCACCGCTAGCAGCGTTGCTTGTTTTACTGCGATCTGCTATTAGATCGAGATAGTGCTGCATTTGCGATAGATTCCACACCTGATCTGATTTTTCAGACAACAGTGAGGCCTGTGACTGCTCCAATTGAGCCGATAGATAACTGTCCAGCCGTGCAAGTCCAGTGCTCGAAGCTATATCTACAAATGTGTCAAGAAAGTCCCAATATTCGCGCCATTCCAACTGTTCTTGACGCGCTAGTTGTCGTCCGACCACCTCAAGCCCCTTTTCAATGTCCGAGTTTTTAATATGACGCTCACGGAAACTGTCATTCAGATTGGACACGTTTAGGCTGAAATCCAAAGTTCTGTCGGGCGATTCATCCACATGCGGTGACAAGTTGCTATTGCGGTATTCTAAAAACAAATCCGGCCTCATTTGTCGCATGGGAGTTGAGGGTATATCAGTCATGCGTTTCGGTGCAATTGGGCTGTCCTTAAAAGCGCAGTTGTTATTATTGTTATTCTCAATATTTTCAATATCCCCATTTTGAAGAAACATCGCCTGCTGTGACTTGTGATTGCCATTCGGCTCGTTCAGTGACTTAATTGGCGTGGTGGGGCTAAAAAGGACGCGTCGACCTGTTGACAGTTGGCCCGTGCTTTTATTAAAAAATGACTTGCTTGGTGTTTTCATGGGCGAGATGAAAGGCGAGCCAGCCAACGGAGAGATCACATTGCTTCCAATGCGTGGAGGCGTCTTCCATCGTCGAAAGAAATTAAATGCTTGCTCACGTGGCATTGGGCCAGCCAAAGCGCTGATTGTAAGGTCTACATTAAGACGATCACTTTCGTCGGACTTGTACTGCATGATCTGTTAAATTGCATACGATAATAATTCTGAAGTGTTCAGTCCAATCTACGTTACTTTACCGGCGGGTCATTAGGCGTGAAAGGTTGTCCTACATGCGGGGGCAGCTCGTTGTGTACCGCGCGAAGAACAGGTACATAATGTGGCTCTGACAGCAGCAGTTCCAGTTTCTTGAATACGTCCGGGCTGGCATTCTGTGCTCGCTGACATATTATCTAAATGGAAAAATAGTTTTTAAGTATCTCAAAATTATGTGAACGAATAAATATTAGATTAATATAAACATGGTTAGATTAAAGGTAAAATATTAAGCATTTGATTATCCGTAAAATAGTACTCTGTCTTTACTTTTAGCCCGGGACAATGGACAATGAAGAGTACAATGGTTTTGTGAATACCCCATAAAGTATATATATTTTTGATCAGTATCAACATAATTACAGTGGCTCACAGCTTATTTTAACCAGCACAAAAAGCAACTTTATTCAAAAGCTTCAATTACAACTAACTAAAAAACAAACCTAGTAAAAAGTATTTACAGAAACTAATGTTATATCAACTTTTAATTTGAAAATATTGAAAATATTCGAAAATATTTGAGTTTTTGTAAAAATCCACTTTTTCATCCAAATCCAAATTTTTCCCAACATTTTTTAAATTAAAATTTCCCGGTAATTTTTGCTCACAGTAGTGTATTTATCCGATCTTGATGCGATTTAGTAGGACTAGATAATAATCTTAGAGAACTTTAGCCACCATGAAAAACATTTTAACATAAAAACTGTGTGTGTTATATTTTGTTCCATTTGTGGGTCAGAAGGGAGCCCTTTTGCGTGGGCTCTTAAAATTTTGAGTAAAATTTAGTTGCGCTAGCCGTTATAGTCTGTTATAGTCTAGATGTTTATACAGAAGGACATAGCTTTATTGACTTGGCTGTTGAAGTTGATCAAAAATGTATATTATTCTTAGGGTCTGTTACATAAGTACATTTTAACGAGTATAAGTAGATTCTTGTTACATTGTGACTAGTGCTTATGTCTTAAGTAATCTTATGTACTTTAGCGCTAGGAAGAACAACAAATAAATACAAATACAAACATAACAAAAAAAAAAAAAAGTTGCCTTTTCGCACATTGGATTATGCGCTGTACCGAAACGCACTCTTCGTTTTTTAATTTTAGATTAATTTATACCTTTAATTAAGTATTGTCCGTCAAAAAGTGGGATATCAAAAATTTTAGGGCTTAAAAATGCTTTTGTCACTAGAGGTATTTTTTAAAAGAAGTCAGAAATTATTGTCTAACAATTGGAACACTATAGTCAAGTTCCCGACTCATTCTTCGACAAACTTAAAGTAAGGCTCAACGTTTGCGACCTCTGGTGAATATTCAATTTGTCAATAAGTCAACTCTATATTAAATACAGGATGGATAGACCATCTAACAAATCTAAAGAGAAGAAGATCGTTCTAGCTTTGGGGCACGTTCTTAAGTTGACATGAAAAACGCTGACCGACCGCGGTGTGCACTTTTAAATACAGAATATTTTTCCAAACTTAAGTTTTATTTTGAACAAAAAATAAAACTCATGATATGATGATTATTGGTTGAGTAGTAAAGTATAACTAAAAATAATTCATTATTTGGTGAGCAAATCTATAATACTTAAAAAATTTTATTTAATGGCTAAAATGCTTAATTGAGCCATAAATATGAATATTGGTATATTTCTTGCAGTCGCAAAGTAATTAAAGGTGAATGATTTTTTGATAAAAAAAAAAATAACAATAATAATTATTTGCAGTCCCTGGTTGTTTTTTTAAATAATAGGATACATATTCAAGCTTCAAAATATTAAAACAAAATGGGTTGACGGTGGTGTGTTTGTTCATGGCCGAGCCTAACCAATTAATTCTCTTTTTGCCTCTTGCTTTCATTAATTCTTGTAAAAAAAAAGAGTATTTTCAATGACCAAAAAAGTGGGCAAAGCAGTCGTCGGAGTGTTGGGAACATTGGGATATTTTAAACTTTGTTTAATTTTCTTTTATTTCGTGTGGTAGCTCACTGGTAGGAGTAGCCGACCTGTCACATAACTAGAACTTTCAGTTTGATAAATAGCTGGGTTCGTTTCCCCCCGTCAATTGTAGTCGAACATGTGTTTTTATGTTCCTTGGAATGAAACGCAGAAATATATACTTCCCGTCATTAAAAAAAATGATAAAAACAATTTCAAAAGGATATTTAATACATATTTAAAACTTTTGGAGTAAAAATATGTGTAAAAAGGTTAACGTCCGCAACAGAAAAATTTAAAATTTTTATCTATTGAGACTAGAGATGGGCACGGGTCGGGTCGGACCTCGGGACCCATGGGCCTTTTACAAAATTGTCGGGTTCGGGCCGAAAAATCTCATTTCGGGTCGGGCCGGGCCGGGCTCGGGCCTAACTTCAAAGCCCGAAAGCCCGGAACACACCAAAATCTATTGCATTTTGGAAAGATTAAGTTCACGAATGACTAAAAAAGCTAGTTTAATTGTTGGTACGACGCACTCATTTGAATCTGCCAGTAGTGAAAGGGTATTTTCCACATCTGGAAATGTTTTGTGCGAAAAAATAACAAGACTTGCTAAGTTCCAATTTGGAAAAGATTTTATTTTTAAATAAATTTGGTTTTTTTTTTAATTTTTCGGGCGGGCTGGGCGGGTTTCGGGCTTTATAACAAAAGTATCGGGCGGGCTTGGTCCTTTTTTTCATCGGGAATTTCGGGCTCGGGTCGGGCCGGGCCTGAAAAATGAGGCCCGCGCCCATCTCTAATTGAGACATCAATTTTTTTTTAAGCTGGATTGATATGGTCTTTTTGCATCAAAAAATGTTTTGTTTAAGCCCGAGGAAGAAAGTTTTAAAAGTAGACGTTTACAAAAATTTTAATTTTTAATGGGTTAAGAAAAGTTTTGTATCATTCAAAGGAAATTGAAATTAAATTTCCATTGATACCAAAATGTTTACGATAACGTCACAGATTAGCCCCCAAATGTCAAAATGCTTGCTGTACATAAAATGTGCATACTTTTATGTAGTGGACGTGTAATAGTTATCGATGTAACCTGACAGTTTAAACTGCCTAGTTAATGGAATACTTACATCTTTGGGATACATGCCCTCCGTGTTCCTCAGGGACTTGCATTGCGGATATGAAGTTAGAACTTCAACCATGGCAATATGGCCGTTTTTAACGGCAAAATGCAACGGAGTTTCCCCGCGACCCTTGTCAGGCATGTTGAGATAATAATCGAGCAGATTCTCATTCATGGCGGCACACATCTCGCCACTACTCTTCTTACCTGCATAGAGCTGAGTGAAGTCGCGATCTGAGATTATTTTTAATATGAGTTCAGCAACGAGAGCTTGATTGCCTTGGGCACATATGTGCATGGCATTATATCGGTAGCCCTCCTTCAGGCTAGTGGGTGTATCACCACTGCTGATCAGGAATCGTGGATTGTCCCAAACAATGCGTTTGACTCGCTCATAATTTCCTGCCTCAATTTGTTTGCGAAACTCAACAAGCTCCTGCTTGGTGGGTGCCCGAAATGGTGGACGTTCTGCATTTAGAGAGCTACTGGCACTCCCAACTGCGTTACCACTGCCTACAGTGACGACGCAGCTGCTCGTACTGCTGCTTGGCATAGAAATAATCATATTGGATAAGGTTACTGTGGAACAGGGCGAACTACTGGCGCTGTTTGTGGGTGACGAGGAAAACTGACTGTCGGAACCGCCAGATGATGTCTTAAATCCAACACCGAGCACCGTCGGTAATTGTACAGGCTCTGCAAAATAAATTTAAAGATGGTTTAATAAATGTATGTACGCAATAGGCATATGCCAAAGTTTTAACAAATTAATATAAATGTGTACTTACTGCTGACTGGCTTAGCTTTACCGTAACGTTTCAACGACTCGATGCTCTCAAAGCCAAACTGTACGTAGCTTTCAGCCTGATCGCGATTGGGAAACTCGCGTAGACGTGCATCCTTGTAATTGCGCAGCACGTCCAGAGCCTTGGACTTTTCCGTGAATATCAACCAGAGCGGCGAGTCGGCTGTAAAGGATTGACGAGCTGAATTACTGAGCCAAGTTCAAGTAAATGAATGAGAAGGAAGACTGTCAGCAATATGTCACCCAATAGCTACGTATGTATGTATGTAGTCACGCGTTCTGTGCAAATGTTGCGATGTCAAAAGCATAGGTAAAGTTTAAAGCAAAAAAACCGACATATTTAGTCCAGTGGTCGTCACTAATACAATCACATTTCTACTTATCGTTTGTGTGTTTGACAACAGGCATGAAACCCGTATAGAGAGAGAAAAGAAGGGATTACTTCAAGAAGTTTTTTTAACACGTTTTAAAATAGCTTTAATATGTGACATACACAGCATGATGATAAAATTACAGATGCTTTTCCTATGTATTATTTTGCCTGCGTCTATCATGGACAAAAGTGCGGCCAATTGTACTGTTGTTAAAGATGAATCTAAAAATGTTGGTAGCAAGCTTGAAATTTAAATAAATCATATTTTATTTATTTTCTTTGATGTTACTTGTCTACATCAGCATATACAAAGACACATTTTTGATGGCTTACATTTCATTTTAATTTTTCAAAAAAATTCATTCTCTTATCTATGAGACATAAGTCTTGGCAAAGAAAAAAATCAATTAAAAAAATCAGAAACTTATAGTTAACATTTTTAAAGCAATTTTGAAATAAATGTACTAGTCATCGAATGACTTTATGGTCAATTGCTTACAATTATAGTTTAAGCTTCGACTTGGTTGATACTGAAAGCTCTTAATACCTAGCTCGTTTCAACAAATTCACATAGTATTTAGTTCTGGTGATTGGGGATATGGGGCAAAGTCGAAGCGCATTGAAGGCAAGCCCCGTTTGTTTAAAAAAGTCAGTTTTCTTTGGGATTTACTCTCGTCGGAGAAATGCTCTAACGGGTTAACAATACACCCCGCCCTGCAACTCACGCATTCTACACAACTTGGTGTAGTATTCACCGTACTTTTTCGACGGAACTTGTATCCTATTTTATCCTTTATCTCTAATGCTTCTTGGGTACACATTACTTTGGGTTTTATATTTTTTTATCGATAAGGTTTCGCGGACGGTGGAGTGCAGTTGATGTCGTTTAGTCTCTCGAAATAATATTTAATAATGCTGCGGATAGTAAATTCGTTTTTTTTCGCTTATTTTACTATTTCCTTATCGGATTTGTCTCCTCGATATAAAAGTTATTTTTCGCTACTCTAAATTGGATTTAAATTTCTTAGATGTTTTTATGATGACAAAAAGGAAAACATAATAACAAAAAATTAGTGTACTTTCAAAGCATTTCTTCGACAATAGTACTTGCAGACTTGCATTTTAACCAAAATAGGGCGATCAGATAAAAAGCAATGATAAAAAGGCAAATCCATGTTGACCCCCAAGACTTTTGTCCCTACAAAATACACTTTTTGTAAATCGAATAAATATTTAAAATCGTGCATACACTAAACCAGCGGAGGGCAGCATGGGCTCTGGGAGCTATGCGGCTTCTCCCAACTTTATTCGGCGCCGTGTAGTCGCACACAAGCAGCCCGTCATAAAAGCAATTATGCACGGTTAACTCGCGAGCTAGCTAGCAACAACAACGCACAAGCAGCTCGAGTCGATCGAGGCATTTTATGACCGTAGCAACAACAATGCAGGCACAGCTCGCGAGCCTCGCAGCTCGAGTCGAGGCATTTTTGACACTTAAAATTTATGACCGTCAATAAAACAACAACAACATTGCAAAGGCGCAGTGTGTGCGCGCTGACATCGCTACGTGCCGCGCCGAAGACCTTTTTTTTTTTGCTCGCACATTATTTGGGTGATCGACAAAGTAGGTAGACGCGAAAAGGGTTGTTGTTGTAGTTGTTGTTGTAGAGCTCCCGAGTTCAGATTTTGTGCCCACCGCTGCACTAAACACTACCTTAATAGCAATTACTCGGTTAGACAAGTAAATATTTTTTAAAAATACACATATGTATGTAGGTTTGATCAATAGCCCACTACATATGTTTATAGGACAAAATTGGCGTTAGCTCTAGAGATTAGCAAATTGCCAAGAATTTTGTCCATGACTGTACATAATGTATGTACTTTATGTGAGCAGTCGCGCTTCCTTTTGCCAGCTACATACTTCTTTACAGAGTTAACATATTGCCCGGTACATGATATAAATAGCAACTGAGATGCGCAACAAATGGAACGAAACATTGCGTTCCCTTCTTCGTAGTTCCTCAAATTGCGCGCTTTTATTACATTACGGCTCAAAATACCTACGTAAATATGACAGCATCGTGTATGTACATACACATGCACATGTACAAATGTTGCAGAGATTTCACTGCTAGAAGGTAAACTTACGGGGATATTCAGGATCCTCATATTTAGTGAGATTTGTATAATTTGCTCCACTAACAGGCAAAATCTTTATATTATCGGCGGCTATGGACCCTGCACATTGCGCTGTTGTGCCTTCAAATCCCGTTTTGGATGGAGGTATATAGACACCAAAGTACGACATCGATGTCTGGTCGCCTCTGGGAGCCCGGGATTCTACAGAAATACTGAATTAAAGCAGAAGCAAATATACTGATGAGTGAGCATTAAAAGCAAAATAAAAATGTCGTCGAACGCGCGACATGCGAACAATGTCGACGCCAACGACGTTACAGCTTTGGCTCTCGGCCCTTACCTAATATAAAAAAAAAATACCGTACTCTTCAGATTCAACTCCTCATTCAATTTTATATAAAATTATTTTTATTATGTTATACACACGAAATTTTTATACAAGTGCACTAAAATGTTGTTGTTTTTATGTTTTCGTTCGAATGCAATGCAGTGTGTGTAGTGTTGTCTAGAACTACAAATCTATCGATTGCGCTATCGATACGGCAAGTTTTGTTTATTTGATGTGCTTATATCGATAGATATTGTCGGCAAAGCAAGTAGGGAAAAAATGCTATGAAATTGTATAAAGAAAATATGCAGACACATTATTTAAATATATGCATAGGTCTGCTCATAATTTAAGTGCCCTTCTGCAAAGAAACATTTCAATTTATGTGTTGTCCTTCTTGTTTTGCGTACATTCCACATTAACTGAGTCGATTAAATTGTTCAACTAGTTATCGGAATTTTACAGGGGTGAGTTAGACCTCGATAGTATCGAGTCGATACAAGGTGAGTTGGGAACACGCTTGCCACAATTGGCGTTTTTGCGCCAAAACTGGCTCTTTTTTTCCTGTTGGAAAAATGGCACTTTATTTTTCGATTTTGCCCTTTTTTTCATCAGTTCAAAATCAGTAATTTTGTATAGTTGTAGGTTGGAGTCACGGTTGCCAATTAAAGATATCTGATTCAGCCGAAAACTAACAAAAATGTATCCAAAATTTTTTTTTGCAGCTCATGTTATTTTTGCATTTAATTAAAAAAATAAAAATTCCACTAGAACAATATTGCCAGATCGGCAACATTTCTCTGTGGACGCTCTGCACACTGCATCACAGATTCACAGACCATTGTCATAATTCTCCAGCTTTTCACCTACAAGGAGTGACAACTTAGCTTAAAGATTAATTAGTATGTGTCCCAGCTGCAGAACAGAGGCACTTGCAACAGTCTGTGACGCAGTGGGAGCCGGAACTCGTTCCTAGAGTAGTGATGTAAAAAACTTCGATGCATCGATGTTTTTCAGCGATATTTCTCGATTTGTTCCTATATTTTGTTGATGTCGGTGTTAAGCGATGCATCGATGTTATTGCAATTTGAGCAGTCTTTGCAATGCTAAAATACATTTATTAAAATTGGTCAGAGATACTATAGCTACAAGAAGGATTACATATGTTTTTTCAAAGCTGTCATCAAAAAGCCTTCTTGTAGATTGTATTTATATTCTTAAGACATAAACTGTTTGAAATTTAGAAACTGCCATGAAAGCATACGTTTTTTAAAAAAAAAAAATAAGCTTTAGTAAACTAAGATTTTCTATTTTCCTTCTAAATATGGTATGGCTTCAAGACATTAGACATACATCGATGCATCAAAGTTTCGACCCAATGCATCATCCCAACATCGATTTTTCGTTTTGAAAACATCGATGAGCATCGACATCAAATTTACATCACTATCCTAGAGTTGTATCGTACCGTTCAGAACTAGTTTAATTGAACAATTCACTAAAGTAAATGATGTAGTGATGTAAATTTGAGTGGAAACATCGATGTCGATGCTCATCGATGTTTTCAAAATTTAACATCGATGTTAGTTGATACATCGGGTCAAAACATCGATGCTTTGATGTATTTCTAATGTTTGAAAACCATACCATTTTTAGAAGAATACTAGAATTTCTTAGATTAATGAAGCTCATTTTCTCTTAAAAGCGTATGATTTCATAGCAGTTTTAAAGTTTTAAACAGTTTTTATCTTAAAAGTATAAGCACAAACTACAACTAACTTTATTTACATATGCACATACACAATGCTGCCACGCTGTTTTATGCATGTTTCTTTTAGGTCAACTGAAAAAAAAAACAAAAATGCTAATTTCTCAGCCATTTCTGGCTCGATTTTGAAGATTAGCATATAAAAATGCTTGCAAAATTAGCGCCAATACCACCACATACCGTGCATTTGATAGAAAAATACTAATCTCCAGTAAAAAGTTAGCAATGATTTTCTGTTTAACATGCATAAAGGTGCCACCTTTTCTCTTTATTTACAAATGCTGCCACTTTGTTTTACTCTTTTTCGTAGTAGTTCAGTTCACGTTGGAGTTACCAGCTCAATATGACTTTCTCATGAAATTTTTGGGGGTTGACTTACAATTAATTAATTTTCTCAAAAACTGGGTGAAAACTTTCTCTAAATTAAATGCAATAGCTTCCCCAAACATGTAGCTTTAATTTGCTATGTGCCGCCTTTTGGGGTTTTCGTCCTGAGATAAGCAATTATGGATTGAGAACAAGGCATATATTTTGGCGGTCATTTTGTATGGGACTTTCACCGAGGTAGCTTAGCTCCTTCTAAAATATCTCAAAAACGTTGTGAACACTATTTTTAAAATTAGTACCATTAGAAAGATGAAATTGCACGCTTTAATCGTGCACTAGCGGTTTTCGGGGGCAGCCCTCTTAAGCCTAACTTTTTAAGAAATGTTGAAAATGTTATCTTTTTCACTTTCTTTCTTTACCTGTTTCTCCCACTTTAATAGCTGATATGGCTAAAATACCGCTTAAAACTATAGACAAAATAATTTTCTACAATTCTGCATCATTACGTTATTGATTTAATGTCTAATAACGCTTAAAAATGAGAAAATTCATAACTGGTTCCGACTCATGAACCAAGTTCCGTTTTTCGTTACTAGTGAACCGTTGCTAGTGATGGAAAAAAAATAGCGATATTTCTCGATGTTTTTGTTGATGCCGATTTATCGATGTTGCATGGCGATGCATCGATGTTTTGCAAAACAGCTCTCATCAAAAAGACCTCTTGTAGTTTGTGTTTATACTTTTAAGATAAAAACTGTTTAAAACTTTAAAACTGCTATGAAAGCATACGTTTTCAAGAGAAAATGAGCTTCATTAATATAAGAAATTCTAGTTTTCTTCTAAAAATGGAATGTTTTTCAAACATTAGAAATACATCGATGTTAAATTTTGAAAACATCGATGAGCATCGACATCGATGTTTCCACTCAAATTTACATCACTAACCGTTGCTATCTTGACGCACATACATATGTAATTAAATGAACGAGCCAACTTCCTGGCAGCCGGCGCAAGATGGCGCCGTAGATTTGAAATGTTTTCATTTGTTAACAAATCGATTTATTAATTTAAATAAAGAGTGCAGGATTCATAAACGTGCTTAACAGATTTATTGAGATTTGATTGGGATATCATAAAAATTAACAACAGTTTTCATATTTTGGCATAAATTTTTCAGTTGAAAGAATATTTCCAGCACTTAATATTAGTTTAAGCAAAAAACAGAAAATCTTAATTTTTTATTATTGGATTTTAAGTTCCATACTTAATGAAAATAAAAAATAAAAATTTATTCATATAAAGGATTAATGTCATTGTAATACTGCCATGAATCCTCTTCCTTAGTTGCAATTTGCAAAGGCAAAAAGTGTATTTCAACAGTGTGTGCCATGTAATTGAAATTTAAAGGCTCAAACGAGACCTTTAACTTTGGATGCTTGCAATATGAACGAATCTGCAATTAAACAAAGTTATCAACTACTAATTGACAGGAAAAGTGTCTATACTCACCAGATGCTCATATTCACCATTAACATGGCAATTTAAGGTCAAGGGGATGGTTCGCTTATCCAAAACCCTTTCCATGGGACGCCTACTTATGTAGGGATAGTTGCTATCCATATGCAAGTTAGATATGTTTAAGATCTTAAGGAATGGACAGCACGCGACAGTTTCCCAAAGCTCAGTTTCCAGCTGAACATTGTTGATAAGATCCAGTCGATCCAGTTGTGGCAAATCCTTCAAACATTTTCTTAGATCATAGCTTGTAATAAGTGGCTCATCTCCGTGTATAGACAATTGACGCAAGTTTATCAAATACTTGAAGGATCTTTGGTGGATCGTATAAATGCTGCCGTTGTAGATGGATAATTTTTCGATGTCCTTAATGCGACACCCAACTGGAAAGCCGTCATATTCTTGAGCTCCATAATAATAGGTCCATTTTCGAAACTTGGTCAATCGCATTAAAGCTTTAGAAATGTTGTCGTAGCCATGATTAATAATTGTCAGCTCTTCCAGCATCTTCAGATCGGCAATTTCAATTTCAAGTTCAGATTCATCGTCAGGGGGCAAACATTCACTCAAATCAAGTTGGCGCAAGTTCATCCAATTTTTCAAGTGTACCCATTTGACCACACCGCAAGGCTTGAAACTAGTCAATCCAGGAAAGAGGTCAGCGAGCAAATTTATGAATAGATCTCCATGGTATTTAGCTTCGTCCTCATCCAGTGCGTACTCCAGTGCTGTCACCTTAGGAAACTTATAAGGCGCAAAGCGTTTTAGGCTTTCGAATGTGAACTCAAATAGACTCAACTTCTGTACCGTTGGGCTTATGATGGAGAGTAAATTATCCAACAGTGCTGGTGTCTTGTCAGTTGACATAAAATCGCTATACTCCAAAAAAAAGTCCGGCTCGTGCTGCCAAATATAGCGCACATTCGAGCTTAAACGATTTGCGGGTTCTCCATTGCTTGCATCGAACAGTGATAATTGGTCTTCAAAATCTAATTGCTTTATTATAAGCAATTGGCAATCGTCGCTTAGTGCATTCATCTCAACAAATAAATGAAAATTTCTTAATTTAGCTACTGAAAAAAGGAAGCAACGTTCAAACTCGATTTGTAAAATGTGCTTCGCTTTAGAGCTGGGTCGACCACTCACGATAGTATCGATATATCGAATTTTTATTTGAACTCCACACTATCGATGTTTCAACTTCGATAGTTAACGATAGTGGTCAAAGTTTTTGCACCAAAACAGGCACTTGCAAAATTAATTGCCGGCTGGCAATTAAATTTAAAAATTTAAAATTTTTACGAATTTTTAAAAAGCACAAGCGTCAATGGTGACTACTTATAAGTAGTGATAATCGCAATTAAGTAAAAGGCGTCGAATTGGGAAATCAAAAGTCTGGGGTCATTTGCGCGGTCGCAAGATGGAAAGACGGCTAAGTGTTTACATTGCTCTAATATACAGAGGTGGTCAAAAGTATTTACACAACACTTAACGTTAAATCTACTCGTAATTTGAACTTACTTCAGTTAAAGTTTGGTATCAATGGAAAGGTCTCTTGAATTCCTTTCAAATGATACAAAAGTTTCCTTAACCCATTAAGTACCCACTGATAAATTTTAGTTTTTGTAAAAGTCAATTTTTTTGACTTTTTTCCTGGGTCTCAAACAAAAAATGTTTTGATGCAAAAAGTTTCTTCAAACAATTTAAATAGTGACTGCAAAAAAAAATTTTAAAAAATCTCTTCGCTAGTATTTTTTTTAATTTTTTGAAAACTGCCAAAAAGGCACTTTTTCCTCATTTTCGTGCAAAAAACTGCAAAAAAAATTTTTCAAATATCTCTTCGCTAGTATTTTTTATAATTTTTTGAAAATGGCGAAAAAGGCACTTTTTCCTCATTTTCATGCAAAAAGTGCCTTTTTCGCCATTTTCAAAAAATTATAAAAAATACTAGCGAAGAGATATTTGAAAAATTTTTTTTGCAGTTACTAATTAAATTGTTTAAAGAAACTTTCTGCATCAAAACATTTTTTTTAAAAAATCGAGAAAAAAAGTTGAAAAAGTTGACGTTTACAAATATTCGAAAATTTCAATGGGTACTTAATGGGTTAAGAAAAGTACTACATCATTCGAAAGGAATTCAAAAGACCTTTCCATTGATACCAAACTTTCCATGAAGTAAGCTCACAATTTGGCTAGAACTAACTTTAAAGGTAGTCAAAATACTTTTGGCCACCGTTGTAGATTCTACATTGGAATAAATTCACTTTTTCATATTTATGTCAATTTTCTTAAAAATTGACATCCAAAATGGACCGTTTGTATTTTAACGATTACACTTAGTAGGACAGTAAAATTGTAACATGAACCATTTTAATTCAAAGAAATATATTGAAAATTTAATTTAAATAAGTTTTTCGGGCTGTTTTGGACATATAATTTTTGAATAGAGAGACAGAAAGAACATTAAAAAGTGAGGGTAAAAAATGTCCCGTGCGAATTTACGTCAAATTGAATTTAAAAAAAGTGCAAGTCATCTTTGAAAAAAATCATAACCATTTTTAAGAGGCATCAATGCACAAGAGTTAAAAATAAGTTGCATTAAAATATTGCCTCTGGATTCGCTGAAATTGGCGTTTGAATTGGTTGACCTCACAAGTCACTTCCGTTTTGTGTCCCGTGCGAATCACTTGAATTTTTCTATTATTTTTAAAATGAAAAATTACCCAAAATCACGCTTTGCACCAATGAAAGAGCTAATCAAATGCTATATGTTAAGCCCTTCATCAGAAAAAAAAACCGTTTCCTTTTTACCGTTTTTTTACTTTGAATGTGTACGAATGTCCCGTGCGCGAGTATGAAATGCCCATATACAGAACGAGTGGAAACACTGCTAACTTATTTGACCATGTCAAGATATTGATCCCTTCTATTAAGGTGGACAAAGTACCTCAAGACACAAAAACCATTGGTCCGTTTTTGTCAAATACAGTACATAGGTAAAAAGCTACAGGTGAAATAAGGTAATTTTTTCCACATTTTGGCGGTTTTCAAGAAAACGCCGCTAACGATTTTTTTAATTTGCAATATGTTTGAGCTTGTAAAATTTCGCGTTTTTTGTTATATCGTACATAAATTTTTGTTGATTGGCTTGGAAGATATTACCAGTTTTCTAAATATGTGAACTGAAATATATAAACAGCAACTGAGTGTCATAGCACCTATATATAAACAGCAGTAAAGTGGCATAGCAGCCAGAGTTTGAGAGTGCTGATAGCTATTGCGCTGGGCATGTGTGTTTGTAAAGGGCGCTTCAGACGAGCACTTTTTCACCGACACTTTTTGTCAAAAAGAGATTTTTTCGAATCCGTGTCGCTCACTATCGCTCACCGATGGAATAGAACGTGTTCTATTTCCATCGGTGAGCGTCGGTTTTTCACCGACGCTTTGAAATTTTGTGCGGTTACACGCCACAGACAGCTTTTTGACAAAAAGTGTCGGTGAAAAAATGCTCGTCTGAATTGGCCTTAAAGGGGACCAGTGTTGCCAGACAGTTTGTTTTAGCTTGTACAAACAATAAACAAAATTGACAAAGCTATACAGTCAAAAAATATTGCAATTTCAAAATCTCTGATGTCTTATTCAAAAACTTCTGATATCCCATAAAAAAAATGTACGAGGTAAAAGTCTAGTGACGAAAACATTTTCATGCCCCAAAATTTCTGATATCCAATTTTGTGACGAATAATATTAAGTTTTACATATAAATTATTTTAAACAAAATTTTTGCATTCGGCACGTAAAAAGTTCTAAGGCGATGGGTTCACTCATACGCGCTGTGCCGTCGCATATTTCTCCTATATTAACTATAATTTAAATTTTCATTGCCTATTATCTCATCAAAATCAGTTTTGCAAGTTCATATTTAAGTGCCGGTATTGATACCGGCGTCATTACCGACCTATTTTTGACAAAAAAAAAAGGTGGCAGCTCTGGTCAAAATTGATAGCTAATCGATTTGCCACCACAAAAAACTGAAAATTCAAATCAAAATAATAATTTCTATTTGATATAGAGGAAAAAGATAACACAAGGAAGCGCAAAAGATTGAAGAAATAAGCTGCACAGCAGCAGAGGCAATGGCGAAGTTGGCCGAAGCTGCAGATAGGTCTGCTACAGATAGGTCATGGACAGCATGGTACACATTATTAATCGCTTAGTCCACAAATAAAAAGTTTAAAAACAAAAGTTAATTATCAAAATGTTTTATTGAAGTTCTTGAACACAAAGACCGTTATCCAAAGCAGATCTTATTCCTTCAGCTCTGGATTTTTGGTTAGCCCATATAACCTCGAACAAATACAGCGATTGCAACTCGCTTTTGTAATAGGATGCAATTTCTAAAGTTGGTGTCCTATTTGGCCATTTCTGGTAGTTCCTGTACCAACATATCGAAAGCGGCGCGCTCCATCTATTGTCCATTGGACATGTTGGGCACGTCTTTGTCCCAGAATACGCCGTTACGTTCCTATAAAAAGTGTGGATAATTAACGTTCTTGTGTATAAATGTAAGCTAAAAATTACGTGCGCTGATCTCGACGTCTCCTCTAAAGCATGATTCAACGAATTAAGCATCCCTTTGAATCCCTCGCAAGCCGCCAATGCGTGGTTTACGCCATGGTTCGTTCACTCGCGTAAACATCATTGTAACTGCGGCAATTACTTTTGGATACATTTTGTAATTTTATTGTTTTTTTTTCTTTAATTTACAATGTGTATTAATAAATTTCACAGTTTGACACTCTGTTCGGTTTTTTTTACCGGCCTACCAGTGTAAACGACTTTCGCCGTAAGCTAAGTCTTTTTGCTTACCGGTCTCAGTGTAAATTGCCTATAAATGTTGAGAATTTTCCGCTGCTAAAAATGTATCTCACGTCGGTACTAGGCTTGAGAGCTTTACATGTGTGTTCGTAAAAGGAACCAGTGTTGCCAGACAGCTTGTTTTTGCTTGTAAGAATGCGGGCTTTAATTATTTTAAGTTAAGGTGTTTTTCTGCAACGCACTTTGGCACTGACGTAGATTTCTACAAGCACTTAACACCTTTTGACATACAGTGTGCCACTAATGTCTTCATACAGCGTAAATTTGACAATTTTCGTATAATAAAGATGTTTTGATGCGGGCTTCTTATACATGTTTATCTTTTATTCACTTAAATTCCGTTCTTATGATACAAACATTTTTTTAACCCATTAAGTACCCATCAAACATTTTTAATTAAAAAAAAGTCAATTTTTCAACTTTATTCCTCGATTAAAAAAAAAAAAATATTTTGATGCAAAAAAATTTTTTAAACAATTCTAATAGTGACTGCAAAAAAAATTTTCAAAAATCTGATTGCTAGTAATTTTTATAATTTTTTGAAAATCCTAAAAATTACTATTTTAACCCTTTTTTCCTCAAAAGGGGCTTTTTAGCAATTTCCATAAAATCATACAATATACTAGCAAAAAGATTTTTGAAAATTTTTTTTTGCAGTGTTGCCTAAAGTGTTTTTGAACGAAATATTTTTTATTTAATTTAATGCAAAAATAACATGAAATGCAAAAAAAAAAATTTCAAATGGGTACTTAATGGGATAAAGAAATTTTGGTAAAGGTCTAGTAGCGGAACTACTCTCAAAAAAAAAAAAAAAATATAATTTAAAAAGAGGGCGATTTATAATGAATTTTGGTGAAAAAATTTTTAGCGGGTCTCCGCTATTTTTTTTTAATGGAATTTTTAAATTTGTAATGCAAAATGAGCTTTTGCATGGTTGCTTTGTGCATTTTGCAGTGAAAATATCAAAATTTCAAAATTCAATTTAAAAAAAACTAGCAGAGACCCGGTAAAAATTTTTTCACCAAAATTCATGACTACTAGACTGTTACCGAAATTTTTTTTATCAATTAAACGGAATTTAAGTGAAGAGAAGATTAATTTAAGAAATCTGCATCAAAACTTTTTTGTTATACAAAAATTTGACAAATTTATATACATACAAACTTTATTGAGTGACTGTATATAGAGATAAATTTTCTTTTCCGTTTTCGCCTTCGCTCCAAGCCATAGATCTTCTTACTTTATTGGATATTTGCTTGCTTACAAAGCATGTATTTCATCACTTGTAATTTCAAGCTAAATAGTCTTGGGTATAGTTGGTTAAAAATGTTGATTTTATTTACCACTATTAAAAAAAGTTAGGAAGATCTTGCAAATCGGGCTAAACAGATTATTTTCGTCCTAACAACTTCGATGGTCATAATTGACAGACTTGTGGCAGTAACCAGTTAAAATTGTGTTAACTTGTAATTTTAGAATGTTTGATTTATTTTTAATACAATAATTTTATATAAAGTTTCACTACATGTTTAACTGGAAGGAATGATTGCTTTTAATTGCTGGACAGACACAAATTTAAACTGTATAAATATTACACATGGTTTTATGTACATTTTATGTATGTACTATGAAAAACAATAAAATGATAATAATCGATATCTAAAATAAAATTGCATAAATAGTAATACGTAGATACTTAAATAAGGAGTAAATTAAGTTTCACATATAGTAAAGCTATTTAAGAATTCTAGCCGATAAATACATAAGTGTATTAATAAATATTGAAACGGAATTTGAAGGTGAAGTACAAGTGAATCTTTCTTGATTTTCGATATATTCGGAAATAGTTGTCGGACTTGCCTTAATTCATAGTGGTGTAGAGTTGTGCATTGTAGTCCAATTGAAGGAATTAGTTTAGTCGCTCAATTTTTTATGAACTAACGAAACGCTGTCATAAGTACATCAGTTGATTTCTCCAGTTACATTATGGTTTGCTCGTTAATTTGAGGCTTAAGGTCGATCGTCATATTAAAAGTAGGATTTTTTTTAACAAAATAATGATTCATATACAGCAGCGGTGGTCACAAAATGTTAAATCGGGAGTACTTCAACAACTTAAACAACAACTTTTTTATGCTCCCTTGTTGTTGTTACCTTGCTCGCGAGTCTTGTGTGTGCTGTTGCTGTTGTTGTTAGATTGCTTGGGAGTCTTGTGTCCGACATCAAGGCGCCGAATAGGAAATAAAGCTGGGAGCAGCCGCTACTCCCGGAGCCACTGCGTGCCCACCGCAGGTATATGTATAAATAACAATCGTTCTCATAACTGAATTAAAATTATTTGCATTTTTCGATACTCCAAGGATAACAATAATAAAAATGTAAAATAAAAAAAACTTTGTTTCACACGCTATTTTGTTATGAGCAAACAGAAACTTGTTAATTTATCCTAGGCATGCCTTAAGCTTAGTACGCAAGCTAGATAAATTTTAAGTGGCGTAAAGTGCTCAATATTTAGCTGTCGACCCAGTATTGCCAATGCAACACGGAAAAATAGCTAAAAGTTCAGTGGTAACTCTATGCGTTAACAGCGGTTTATTTTAAATATGAACAACCAAAACTGATTTGGATAAAAAGAGGAGAGAATAGGCAGGCAAAAATTTAAATTAAAGTCAATAGAGGATAAATATGCGCTGGCACGCAAGCACAGCGCGTATTAGGTGTACCCATCGGTTTTGAACTTCTTAGGTGGATTTTCCTTCTATATTAATGAAAAAATACAAAATTATCTAATTTATGTCCATAATACCAGACATTTATCTCCTATATACCCACCGAAACTCTAAACAGTTCGATGTTTCGCTGGGCCAGTCAGCTGTTTCAAACAGTGCTGCCCATTCCGTTCCTTTACTTAACAGCTCTGTTATTTTCTTGAGTCTAGCCAGGTACCGACGTGAGATAAACTTTTAGCGGCGGAAAATGCTCAATATTTCGCTGTCGGCGAGCGTAAAGACAGTGTTGTCAACGCAACACGAAAAAATAACATAAAATGGAATAGTTACTCTATGCGTCAGCAGCGGTTTATTTTAAATATGAACATGCAGAACTGATTTGGAAAAAAGGGGGGAGAATAGGCAATGAAAAATGTATAGCTATTAATATTAATAGAGGAAAATGCGATGGCACGCAAGCACAGCGGGTATTTGGTGCACCTATCGCTTTTGAACTTTTTACGTGGGTCCTCCCTCTATATTAATGAAAAAATACAAAATTATCGAATTTATGTCTATAAAAACCATTTAAGCTTTCGTTCCAGAATATAATCTACCAATATTATCGTCGTTTTTGACCAAATTCAATTAGTCTTCATCATTTTCACTTCTGTGCCAGACAATTTATCTCCTATATACCTAGCGAAACTCTAAACAGTTCAATGTTTCGCTGGGCTTGCAAACAGTGCTGCCCATCGCCCGTTCCTTATCTGGCAACTCCGTTTTTAGTTTCAGTTTAGTTTACGTCCGGACCGACAAGCGGAGATAAATGTCGTCTTCTTCTTTTTCACTTTACGCTAGCTTTTTTTTTATATGGAGTTTGACTTATGCTAGGCCTTTTATTTCACGTCGGTACTAGGCTTCTGCGGACACCCGAGCGTAGCTAAATGTCAAGTTCTTCTTCTTCACTTTACGCCAGCGTTTTATTTATATGGAGTTTGGGCTTACGCCAGGCCTTTTTTTGAGTTTGCGTACTATGCTTAAGGCATTTCGATCGAGCTACATATAACAGAACTAAAAAAAAAATACAATAATAGGACTGAAAAAAACAACTGAGCTCAACATAGTACGTTCGATCACTTTCGATCACCTCAATGGAACTTATTCTGAACGTTTCTATACATATGTATGTATACATATAATAGTGGTAGTATATCAGCAGGCGATTATAGGCAGAGTGTCAACAGTTAAAACTAACATATAACATTGCGCACTTAAAATAAAATTTTTACACATATACTTAAAATAATTTTGGTAGTTTTGCTTAATCTAGTTTACACATTCGGTTACATACATATCCATTGAGCTGCACAAATGCCTATTAATTAGTAAATACATACACTGGACCTACAACGGCCTCACTGAAATGAAAATCGTACATTTCGCCGCCTACCTAATGATTATGATGTGTTTGTTGTCGTGCTCTATATCTGTTGGGTTTTTGCCAGTTTGTTAAATGCGGGTACATGCGCTAAGGTAAGGGGGAGATAGGTAGTGGTGGTCCAAAGGGAGGGGAGGGGGGGGGGTTGATGTATGAAAACTTTCCACAACAGACTCTAGATATTAAAGCTTTGTATGTTTGACAGTGTCTGTCCAGTAGTTCTGTATTGTCATTGCCTCAAGTGAGTTCAGAAACGAGTCGTTATCCAGGCTGTACATCTCATCCGAGTTATCCTAAAATAAAAATAATATTAAGAAAGTTCGGATTATTTATTGCATAGCGCCCACAGGCAATTGGTCAACGAATCCTTACACTTACACGCATCGTACTATCGTCGATATAAACGCTAGAGTCAGGCTCGCTGAGCGTTTGCGGTTTATTTAGATATCGGCGTCGATACAGCACAATGCCAATGGTGCCCACCGTACAGCAGATGCCGAAGACGGTAAAGCATATTGCCGATATGGTGCCGGCATCCAAGAAATAGCTGCGCTATAAATACATATAAAAGTTGTCAGAGATGTAATACATTTACTGTTTCCATGTCTATGCTCACTTGAATGGCTAGCGCCTCGGAAGAAATATTGCCTTCATCTGGATTAAAACCTAAAACGCTGGGTGTCTCTGATGCTGAACGAGTTAACAAACTCTTGGTATCACTGGAGAAATTAATGTAACGGTTTATGTGCTTGTATTCTGCGGAAAGCACTTTTGACTTGCGCGAACGATGTTCGCTTTCGGCACGTTGAAGTTCTTCCTCCTTGTTAGCATTCTCCAGTGTGAACGGAACCTTTCGCAGCTCATCGGACAGCCATTCCGTGTTGATTTTGGGCGTAGAGGGAGTGGCTGCCACTGTCTGGCCCGTACTGTTGGGCGGCGAGCTCGTTGTGGATGTTGTCGTTGTTGAGCTCTCAACTGTTGTAATGCTGTCTTCTGGACTACTGCTGCTGCCGGCAGCTGCCGTGCTTGTGAAATTGCATACCCTGCAGTTGCTGCTGTTATTCTTGTTTGTATTTGTACTGAAAGGTGTGCAACATTATTAATATCAATTTGTGTAAGCATGTTCGTAGTATAAAAAACTCTGATTGACTGGTAATCACCAGAACGCAACACGGCAAGAAATGGGAGGATAAAAGTTTCACACATTATAGCTTATATGGTGTAGTCGTGTAATAAGATGATACGTTTAAAACTTGTCCGGCAGGTGGGTCAAAGCTTGCAGTATCAGGGATCGTTTTTGTATGAAAAACGGACTGCCGTCCGCTGTGATTCTGATTTACTTAAGTTAAATTCGGACCAATGTATCATATACACATGTAATTTGAATTATTAATTTGTAACTCCAAAGCAAACACAAAATATTTTTCCACTTAAATTAGATTTCACATGCTTTTGAAATGAGAATTGAAATAGGTATATCAAGTACTAGAGCCACTTTTTAGCCATTTAATTAATTACTAGGTGGTATGTGGTATTATTGACTAAAAGTCTTGACTAGGGTGCTAACACCAAAACTTGCCAATAGTTGTTCAATAATTGTGTATTACTTCTACTTTGATTTAAATCTTATTATTTTGAATCTCTTCAATAATCTCTTCACTGTAATATTTTTTGGAAAATCTGTCAGGAAATGTTCGTGAACTGATGAATAGGTGGTATTGCATTTGGTGCTAATACTTTTAAATATGTAAACAAACAATATGTAAAGATAAAAATGACGATGGTATTTTGATAAAAGAAGTTCCGGATGGAACCGGAGATAGGTAACCTTGGTGCGAACAACTCTTTTGATTTTTGAAACATCTCAAGCAATCTCATAGAATTCACATCCTGACAAAATTTGGCAATTTGAACTCGGTCCACTATATCATAAAGCTGACATAGTACCGATTGATCGAAAATTAAATTTCGGTTTAAAAATTGTTGTTTGTTTCTGGAGATATCTCAACCAAACTCGCAGATTGGGAATTTTTAATTGACATCCTTATGACATCCATCCTGACCAGCTTTTGTTCGAATCGGTTCACTATATCATATAGCTGTCATCAGAAAAACTAGTCGAAAATTTAGGCATCAAATCTTCGACGTACAGAACGGCTGCGGTGTTTGTGGTACTGTCTATTTTGTATATGAATGTTTGTGTGAGTATTTTTTACGTATTAGGGTATCAAAGTGGATGGGCACATGGTATTCTACACTCGACCGAAGCCGCAACCGCGAACGAAGCGAGTCGGGGGTAGGCGGAAACTATTTCAAGCAGCTTTGTCGAAGAAACCAACACCTTGCACGTTAGAGACCGAAGAAGAATGTCCTATTTCCATGAAAATAGTAAACTTGGTCAAAAATTCGCGATAAAAATTTGTATGAAACTACATTGTAACTCAAAGAACTAATGATGCAGTTCGATTCGTAGGTCCCGAAATAGGGGAAAACCGTTGAGATTGGTCATTTATCTTTTTTTTTTTTTTTGAAAAAAACTATCACAGTGTAATTAATTTGGTTTTATTTAAAATTTTTTTGTTCTTTATTAAATTCACAGCAAAAAAAGCTGTTAATCAACCAACATTGATGGCAGAATCAAAGTGATGCCACCTCTGATATGTACACCAAGTTTGTCAACACTGAACAAAAGAATGAACACGAAGTCGATTTGAATTTCCATTTAACGCTGTCAACGCGTCAATTACGACTTTAGCTGTTGACGATAAGTGTTAACGCTCACAATGTCAACTGACGTTTTTCGCATTGTCTATTTACAGTCAACGCAGAAGTTGACTGAGGTGACCACTGTTTACACCAGGATTGACTATATTGACATCAATATTGACTTGATTGTCAACTAGTGTAAATATGTGAAAATGGTATTCTACTTAAAGCACTTTTGATTCAACAGGCTTAGAAAGTAACGAAAGGAAAAAACTAAGGGTTATATTGGCACACAAATTGAGAAACTGAGATACTAAGACTGGATAATAAAAAAATCAAGACAAAGCTCACACGAAACTTTGCCGTAGTTCTAAACATATTCATAAGGAAAACAAACACACAGTCACGAAAACGAGCAGAGCATTCATATCATGAAGAACATTTCCGGTTATTTGTAACAACAAGTGCGAAAAATTAGCTACATATCTGCAGTCGAGCGTAAATGAGAATGATTTCTTATAGTGCTCATGGCTACTATTAAAAAAATATTGTTTTGCGAGTTACTCACCTTGTGCTACGACTAAAATTCGTATAGTTGTTCAGCTGTTCCGCCGGCGAAACCGCTGCAAAGTCAGCTGAGCGCTTGAACTCAAGCTGATTGTATGACCGTGTCCGATTTTCAATTGTATCCTCCTTGTCATCGTTTCCATCTTCGCCTATTTCTACAATTGTATCTTTATTGACGTTAACATCATCGTCGTGGGGGGAGTCAGATAAAAGAGATTCTTTGACATCTTCATTCCCCTGCTGGTCCGTATAAGAGTGGGTAACCTTTGTCGCTGCCGTTGTCCTAATCGTTAAGTCCATGATATTCGTCTGTGTGGCCGAAGCCCAAGTCTGGCTCGCCGTAGTTTGATATAATTTTGTTGTTTGTCGACGCGCATCACCCTCGTGATCCACGGTTTTCAGCCGATCCGCCTTTTCCTCCAGTTGTGTGGTGGATTGTGGGGTAAAGTCCTGGCTGGGATATGTTTCCACATGTGTGATGCCATTGAGCAACAGTTGCACTACAGAGGGAGCATGAGAATGAACGGGAATAAGACTCAGAACCTATCAAATACATACCACTTAGACAGGTTACCCAAAACCAATGGGACCACCAGTAAAAAGTCATGATGCTGCACGTTCTGGGATTTTAAAAGGACTAATTGGCGCTGCAAGATAGAATGAATGTGACAAATTGTAAGCTTGTGTATTGAGAATCAGATCACGGCTTTCGGATTTGTGTAGCTTAAAAATAACACTTATTGCTCATCCGCAGAGTGAGTCACGGTTCCTCAGATGAAAAAGGTAGACATTAACAAAAACAATAATCAGCCAGAGAGCAATGATGAAGTCATCGACTCATTGAACAGTCGTGGAAGCACTTTGTGTTCTTTTAAAACAAGTTTCGGAACCACTGAAGTGCAGCCCGCGATCAGGCCAGTCATTGCCACTTTTGGTACCCAAGGCTCGCGTTGAAAAATGATGATTTGTCGCCTTTTTTGGACGGTTGATAACACACAAACAAAAACAAGAGGGCTCCGCCCCCTACTCGCTTCGCTCGTGGAGAGGTACGGCTACAGTCGAATGAACTAGACTGTTGGATACCCTGTGCCCAGGCATTTCGATAGCCTAATACGTAATTGCATATTCGCACATTCTATTCAAAAACAACTTGAAACATCGCAGCCGTTAGGCAAGCTGAATATTTGATGCCCTTGCAGAACGCTACATTAAATTTTCGACTAATCGGCAGCTATTTGATTGGTGATCCTATTCGAACTATTAGTCAGAATGTCATATATGTATATTCAGAACTTACAATCATACTGTTCAATCTTACTGTCGTCATGCTTTTGGATTTGGCCAATCGCTTGTACATATGGGTCAACTTCATGTTTTACTAAGGGGGGTTTTTTTTAGAGATGTGATTTTCAAAAAGAAATAAAACGCATATAATTTTATGTTATGGCGAAGAAATTATCTTTATTATAAAGATAATGGTTTGCCATTTTGATTTTAAAATGATTTCGGGCAAGTGGCCGACTGGCTGGCTCGAGTAAATTCCAGCCGAGAGGCCCAATTTTCGACCATTTTTTGCAGCAATTGGGGCCGTATGTCAGCAATAACGCGCTGAGTATTCTCTTCCAAGGCGTCAATCGTCTCAGGCTCATCTGCGTAGACAAGCCACTTCGCATAATCCCAAAAAAATTTGTCTAAAGGCATTAAACCACACCATTTAGGCGGCCAATTGACCAGACCCAAGCCCCAACCCGTGCTGTGTGGCATGTGGCACCGTCTTGCTGAAACCACATGTAAGCCAAGTCTATCTCTTTCTTTTGGGGCAAAAAAAAGTTTGTAATCATTCCGAATAACCGCCTCAGAAGGTCGACTAAACTGATAAGTTGGAAAAAATGCAAAATGCAATGTCTTAACCGAGCATGAATTTTGATGATAAAATTCAATAATTTGCAAACGTCGCACTGTGGCTCGTTTCCCGAAAACTCGTGGCAAAAATCAATTTTCGAGTTGTTCCGTTTGAGAAAAGGGTTTATAACTAAGAAATATCTGAAGTATTTTTGCGAAAAGTTTTATGTCTTTAAAAAATTGTTTTGTAGATTGTGGAGCTCGTCAAAGTTGAAATATTTTTCGAAAAAATGCCAAGTGAGCAATTTTACGCTATATAAAGGCATGTTTAGAGCAGTCCATCTTTGAATTGAGCTTAGTCTTTGTATTAAACTTATTTATTTATTTATTAACATTGATAGTTAAGCTTAAAAAACTAAAACTAACAAGGGGTAAGTATAGCGCTAGCTGCAGAGGCTTTCGGCTACATATTGTATTAAACTTATTTATTTATATTAGCTGGTTTTTTTTTACTACTAAATCCATGTTAAAAAGAATAAAATGTAATGGAGAAAAAAAAATATTTTTTTTTCCTATGCATTTTTTTTTGGGATCTTTTTGAACTTTCGGTTGACTTTAGAAAAAATGGCCGGGAGTGCCGGGAAGTTTTACTTTTCAATTTGATTCTGTACATATTTTTAGAAGACATTTAAAAAAAAACTATTGCCACAATTGGCCCCCCCCCCGAATTTTACTATGGTTTTAGTAAAGCAACATACGGGCGTAAGTTAACGGTCATTAAGTGCTAAACGAGTGCAAAAAATAATTTTTTTCAGTTAAAGTTTTTTTAAGAAAACTTAACATTTCTAAAAACTTAAAAAAAAAATAAAATAAAGTTCAATTTTTAAATGTTTTTTTAAAATTTTGATAAAATTTTGAAAAGTACAAATTACAAAAAATTGTGTTTGACTGTTAGCTTACGCCTTTTTCAGTGCCACGCCCACTTTTATTTTTCTTTCAAAATATTTTTTGAAGTATTGGGAATATATATTTCAAATTTCAGCCCGATATCTCATCTAGTTCAAAAGTTACAGATTTTTGCCACGAGTTTTCGGCAAATGGAAAACATAACTGAGCATAAATCTAGTGACAGCTGTCAAAAAGACCAACTCAGAAAAAAGTGTTGCCAGATTAAAAACCACAAGTCTAAAAACAACACCCTTTATTTCAACATAGAGCTCATGTAAAAAACGATGACTTGTGTTGCTGAAAAATATTCACATGATATTTGAGTAACACCCGTATTGAAGGGAGTGCAAGAGAATATTGTATATGCTAAAGGGTGGTCCATCTAGTGTTTGGAATTTGAAATATTCATAATTTGACTTTAAAAACATCAAATGTCATTCGGAAAGCGACTAATATTTAGTAAAAACTTTGACATTTACGAAATGGGTCGCTAACGCTTGAAGAAAGTTTGGAAATATTAAAAACATATTTCCAAAGTGGTGAGGCCTCGACTCAAACTGTGCGAAATTTGAAAAAAAACATTTAACAAAAAAAATGTTCCGAAAACTCAATTGGTTTTGGTGATTGGTTCTTCGAGGAAATTGAAGCGGAAGACTTGGACGATATTTGGTTTCAACAAGACGGCGCTACGTGCCACACAGCGCACGCCACAATCGATCTTCTGCGCCCTATCTTCGAAAATCGAATAATCAGCAAATATGGAGATGTGAATGGGCTACTGCCAAGTCAGCCGTGGTGGTCATTTAACCGACATTGTTTTTCATAAATAAATGACATGAGCCAACCTTTCCAATAAATGTTCAACCTTTGAAAAATATCGAGCCGTTTTTTTTTTATAGCAAAATTAAATTTAAATTTTTAAATGGACCACCCTTTACAATGAATGTATGTACATGTGTAACAGGGAGAAGACGCGGTCTCTTGATTAGTCAATACAGTCAATTCGGTCTGTTCGTCTGTGTGAGCGCCTCGAGCAACCAAATTATGGCACACATTTCTATGACCGACGCAGATTTTCGCCACTTCCTATTTCCGACCTCACTAATCGCGAAAACTCATAACACCCACAGTTTCGAAGATCGATCTATGTACTATATTCTTGGTGATAAGCTTTTTATTTTATAACTGTCTATTATACTTATTAATGACATCAAGATTGGATAAATATAAAGGGTACATAAAGCGGTGTTAAGTTTTAAAGCCATTTTATAAAAAAAAAAGTCCTGTTTGGATATATTACTCCCACTTCCTACTTTTTCATTATTTATTTAAAATGCTTTTAAAAATAAAGTACAAATAAAAACAATTGAGATAATGGAAATAATTTTGTTTCGCTTACGGTTTGTTGTCAGTTAAGGTTTTAATTCCCGAAAAACGATCATTCATTTGTATGCCGCAGATACATGCATAAATGATAATCAATGTGAGCTATGTGCTGGATTAAAAATAATACTAACGTTACATTTTTAAATAGAAATAGAAATTAACTCAAAGCCGAGAATGGGTCAATTTAACCTGAAAAGTTGTTGGTAAGCCTTTTGTAATCACATTTCGGAAGGGGGACAAGTTAAATAATAAAGCAAAATGCAAAAGCTAAAAGAAACCGAAGCACTTGCGCTTTCATATACATAAGAAAGTAAGAAACATGGGCGACTTAAAAGTGGCACAAGTGCAGATCAATGTATGTGTGAGTGATTGGGACTGCACTTATGCCCCACAAAAACAAGAAACAACATAGTAAGCTACTACAACAGGGCAACAAACAAATTGAAAAGGCGGCTGGCCAAATGGTAACAATTAAATACAGGGCGGCACACTCACTATGCAAATTCCAAGACTTGATGTTGCACGATGGGCGTGGCATACAAATGTGAATATAAATATACACACAAATATGTATCTACATATACTATATATATTTGTATCAATGTGGTAAGAAATGCTGAGTGGAAACAACAAATAATGGGAAAGTTCACACTCACTTTCTAGTGTCAGCAGTGCCGCAGTGCACGCGATGTCACTGAGCGATGGAATTGTGCACGGGATGGTGGAGAACTACATAGTACCCAAAAGGTGTAATCGTATAGATTGTGGCAAGCCTGGCCGCACATCTCATTTTGATCTGATGGAAAAAGTGATGATGGAGTCACATCAGTCAGATTATTATTCCCCGAACTACACACAAATGTATGTATATTGTATATTCAACAAACATCACACAAGTCACACGTGCCACGTTGATAAGTCGGACAAAAAATCATAGAATCATATACTTATACTATTAATTTTCGCGATATTTTACTGCAGTAAGAAAGTAAATTACTCGATGGAAAACTATCGACGTTCACAGAAGTCAAATGATCGGAGCACCTACAGCAAGAAAGAGGACGAAACCAATCTCCGAGAGTTGCGAGCACTAATGACGAAATTACCAATGACAGAGCAGCTGTTGCTCTATCGCAACCATGACGATATACAGCAAATCTGTGATGGCATTTGGAGAAACTCCCATAAGCGCTTGGATTTTCGACATCTCGAGCAGGAGCTGAGCGGCGAGCCCTTAAGCTTCTTTCTGAATAATATGATGGATAATTTTCGGTACGTATATTTCACAGCAGATCGCCTGCAGGAAAATCTAAATGTGCTAGAGTATGCCGGGATCAAGGCACTCAACAATGTCCAGCACTGTGAACTATTGATGTCGTCGGAGCCGTTTCCGAAGCGTCTAGACGAGAATGGTTCTGGAGATGCTGACCGTGGTCGTGTAGTTGGCATTGCTGCCGTTCTTGGCGGCTCAACAATGCCCCAATGGCCATTGCATGCCTTGCCGAAGATGTTGCGCAACTTGCGTCGGCTGAAGGTGCATTGCGAGGTGCAGGTACATTTTATAGAGCAATTCCCCTTACTCGAGCTCTTGGTGCTTCATGGCGATGTGGCTCAGTCCGCACTAACTGGCATTTTGGAGCGCTGCAAACAACTCAAACGACTCTTTATCAAATTTAAGAAAGTACCAGCCAATTTGCAGGGTATCGAAAATTGTGCCCGTCTACAGGATATCTCGTTGCCAATGACACTTTTTCAGCAGGCCCGAGATCAGATATTGTCGCTGCCTCTGCTGCATTTGCTTGAGCTTACTGGAGGCCAGCAGACGCCCGAGCTGACCATTAAGTGTATGCGCCATGTTATTGATGTGAAGTCAGATGCTATGGAGATCATACAACTAAACTGCGCCTGCTTCGATGGCCCATTATGGATGCGGGATGCTGCTTTGGGTCGTTGCGAACGACTGCAGGGTTTGGTGCTGAACAATTGTTGTTTCGACGATCGCGAGATTAACGAGCTGAACATGCCGCGAGTGATGAACTATCTGGTTTTGAGTGGCTGTCCTGATCTCAAAGAATACCAGTTGGTAGACATTATCAAAATATGCCCCAGCCTTTCGGAACTGTACCTCATCGACTGCCCCCAGCTCAGTGGCAGAGTTTTGCATGACATTTATCGCATTCGATGCAGCCAGAAACTCGATTATCCTATCAGTATTATTCTAAGTCGTTGCGATGCCATTGGCAATGACTATCAGGAAGCGGTAGGTTCACTCACCACAGCTGTTGAGTCAAGCCGTTCAACATCAACCCTTTATTACAGTATCTCGATTACTGGTATTACAAGTTATCTGTTCTGAAGCTGGATCGTTTGCTTGAGGAGAATCGACCCATCGAGGACTTACAGATGTTTTTTTACAAGACTAGAAACGAACCACCTAAATAATAGACTACGGTTCATCTCCATTTCTTGAGATGTATTTTGCCCCCATTAGTATCTACATATACATACATAAAAATGTAATTCGAACTACATTTCCGAGTGCGGAAATCCTTCTGAGAAGAGCTGATGGAGAGTCCGACATATATAATTATTTTTGTTATTAATTTCTAAGGAAAGTTTCTACTTCAGTGAAGTGTACTTATTTTAAGTTAGAGTAAAATAGTATACATACATACAGAAGTATTATATATTTTAGCAAACTGTTGGCTACATTGTATTCTGGTCACCAAAGGTTGTTCTTATTTCTGGGCTTTTGTTTTTCTAAACAAGAATAACTTATTTTACTTTCGCGAGCAAAGCATTTTTCGCATTTTTTACCGAGCTTGTACATTTGTGATGTGAGGTTGTCTTTGCGGTTGTCGTAGTGTAAGTATTTGTATAGTTTTAGACTTTTTACTTATCTGACGAATAACTAGACGTGCCGCAAGGCCACATGCAAATCTGAAATAGTGGGCCTGAGAACAATGCAAGCTTTATGTCGCTAGGTTTCACATGTCTTGAGCGCACTCCAAAGTCAGAAAGGCATGGGAAATACATAGAGAAAGAGACAATGAATGCTTTTATAGTGGATCTTTCCAATTGTACATACATATGTCTTATCGTCCAAATATGCAATCACTGCAGACGACAGTCCGCGCTAGTGACGAAAGCATCGACGAAGGGTGCGAAAGGCGACTAGCAATATATACAGAGAGAATGGAAAATTTGCTATGACTGCCCGCTCACGTCGAGTTATATACCGATCGAAAGGTATAGTTTTAACTAAATAATGTGCTTACTAAAACTTTTAGAAACTCACCTTGCTCGTGAGATAAACATTTAAACGATGGCGGCAAATGGAGCCGTTGGAGCCTTTTGGTACAATTTTTTGAATTTTAACTATTGTTATAAAAAAAAAACGCTTTGAATGACACCAATCATCAAAATCTGTCCAGCGGTTCAAAAGTATAACTGAAATTTGAAATTTTTTGTGACTTTCCAATATTTAATGAAAAGTCAGTTTGTCTGTTTTTATCAAATCGATGATACAAATATTATTCAATATCAAAATTTTTTTTCATATTTTATTCCAATAGAAAATAGTATGCGGTAGAGGGTTAAAATTATAAAATAAACATTTTCGGATAAAAAAACAGTAAGTCTATTTGGTTGATCGGCAATGTATTTAACGAGACTTCTTATCATTTTTTTTTAAGCTGGATTGATATGTCTATTCCACATAATTTTTTGTATTCCGATATTTTTGTTTTTTATGCAAAATTCGATAACAAAAATTTGAAAATGTGCGATAACGACTTCCATTCTTTGCAACGCCGCAACGGAACATAAAGCAAGCTTAGCATTTTTTATCTTAAAAAAGGTTTAAAAGTCCTCCCAAAGATCTGCATATCCCAGAAAAATAAATTTAGTTTTTTTTTGCATTTAATTGATTATTTCTCATGATACTAAATTGAATTTAATTAAGTAATTAGTGTACATGTTTTTTGCATTTGGTATATATCCAACATTAAATTTAACTTGGCATTTCTGCTATGTACTTTTAGGTGGTTAGTTTAAGTTGGAATTGCGTTGTTCTCTTAATACTTATGTACATATGAACTAGCATTTACAATAGAGCAATATATTAAACGTCGTTCATTGTGGGTTTGGCACGAGAAAAGAATTTAAAGGTGTGCCTGAAACGTCGGTGTCGACCTTCAACGAGGTCATCTATGTATTGAACCGACTAGTTGACACACTTTTCAGGAGCAGCGTTTACATTCTTGGTAGGAAGCATAAGGAAGCTTAATTACTTTTTAGTCGAAAAATAAACAGGAAGCTAGCATAAAATATTGTAAGTTCGCCTAATTGTGCCACCAAATAATAATATGCTCGAGGTGGAGCTATACTTGTTTCTCCCAAAGACTCTGCCGGCAACAATCAACATCGTTCAAGTTGACGGCAACTGGTAAATAGAGTCATTAGGCTCCTCAGATGTCATTATCCCTAAATTGCTTTGAATCGTGCGTTTGCTTGCAAATGATTTGCAGACTTTGCGTTCATTCAACTTTAACATCCACATCTACATATATACATCAAGAGCAGCTTAAGTCTGTTTATTACTTTTTGTAGCCACGTATATACATATATAGTATACAAGTAAAACCTACGTTTCTGAGTTGCCAATATCAAACCAAGCA